>JACSVZ010000014.1:71970242-72023769 GCA_014706295.1 Lycocorax pyrrhopterus obiensis | reverse complement strand
TAGTTGTGCAATAGGAGAAGATCTGTGGATAGAAATGGTTGGTGCTGACACCTGCATTTGTGATGAGAAGGTTTATTTCAGCTCTAACTTCTCCTGTGGACTGAATGCCCATAAGTGACTGGAATAGCACAATTTCAGTCAGAAAGAACCTAAGTTATCTATTCTGAGATTACCCCCTGATATTAACTAGAGCATAGAAAGCAGATATGTTAAAAAGACTAATGCTGGTCTACCCTAAAATACTAAAGGGTACCTAATCATCAGATGTCATCCTGAAAGTCACCAAGTTGATCTTTCTTTTTGAAAAATTTAGAGAGTGTTATATTCAAGTCTCTTATTTACACATAGCCATGAAATAGAATGAAGAGTGCACAGAACCATCTTTTCAAATTCTGGTTTTTTGGGCTTTGGGGTTTTTTTTTTCTCTTGAGATAATCTAGAGCTTTATTATTGGAATGGGTGACTTTTCACTTTTTATTGTCTTCCAGTACTCATTCTCTGTACCCCAGTAAAAAGAAGATGATTTTGTCTGAGACTTGCAATTTTATAGTGTTCAAGGCAGGTCAAAAAAAGTAGAATATTATTTTCCAACACACCAATTATGTTATTGCTCCATTAGAATTAAAAAAAAAGAGATATAAAGTATAGCAAATACAAGAAATTAAAAACACCCAAAGTAGTCATTCTGTGAAGCAATCATGTCATGCCTCTGCAAAACACACCTGATTAACAAAAGCAACATGAGAGTCTAAATAATAGGCAATTTCTGCTTGAAAAGCCTTTTCATTTTGTAAACTGATGCCAATTAATATTTGAGTATAAGACACATGCAAGTCAAAGCATGACTTGGCCACCCTTTTCAGGCAGGGCTTCTTTACTGCTTCTCCCAGCTTCTCCCTCTGCCCTTTACTAATTTACACATTTTTATTTTTCACTGGACCTTTTGCACTAAGTGAATCATAATTTCTCTTTTTTCTTTTTTTTCCATTTTTTTCCTCTGTTTTCGACAGTAGTTATTCTGGTGTCAAGAAGTCATGAACATCTTTCTGTTCTCTGACAGTTTCAGCACATCTCTAGGAAAAAATCCCTTTTTTTCTTTTTACCTTCTCTATATTAACTCCCCAATTTGTGTCTTACAACACCCACGTGACACCCCAAACAAAAGCTGTGGAGTACATAAGAAGACCTAAGTTTCTCATGAGTTGCACTGCTATTAAGAAGCATTCATAGTTACTATTTGATTTGATATGGTCAAATATTTTTCTGAAGGAATTTGTTAAGGAAAACATTTCTGGATTAGCATGAGACAGCCGGACACAGATGAAATTACCATGTAGGCAGAAATATTCCTTCCAAATCCTCTTTCCACATGTCTAAGTGGCTTTGTGTTTTTAAATATGGCTAATTAATTCAACAGCATCTGGTCCTATTAAGTAATGATAATAACTGGTTTGTGGGGTGAAAGTGTATTTTTTTGTGCCAATGGCCACAAATTTGGAACAACAAATTTGGACCCCAGTTCTCTCCTCGGACAAAGGTTCTCTCTTTGTATATAGTCAAGCCACTCATGACAGAATTTCATAAGAACCTGGGCAACGTGGGCCCAGCAAATTTTCAGGTGTCACGTAAACAATCAAAATGGGCTTTCAAAGGGGAATACGATATATTTTCAGAATGGAACTCTGTGCACTGTGGAGCAGTTCTACCCAAAATTCATATTACAAGCTGACTGACAAAAGATTCTGCTTAACCACCTCCTTGCAGTTCTGTTCTCTGTGTATAAGGATGCAACCCAGAAATGTGATCTTTTGAAAAGAAACTGATCAGAATGGCAAATCATCCTTGTCCCAGCTTCATATCAGCATTGCTATTTAAGTAATCTAAGCAGAATATTCAATAGGTCACTATTCTCAGTATAATTTATGACTTTTTGATAAGAACTGTGCTTCAGCTTTATTTCATTCTTTTCACTGGGGACAAAACTTTTTCTCCCAAAGTATGACTTTTCCACAGTGCATTTATGGAGTTTTTTCTTCTGTGTTTAAATCTCAGGTTGTAGTCCTGAGATTAATGCTTTTAAATACACTGCCAGTGCCCGGTAGTAGGACACTATGGGGCCAAAGCTTTTATTTCCATCAATAGATATTGCGCAGGATTTTTAGCAAAAGGTGGACAGCCCATTTCTACCTCCTAGATCTGACTTCTTGTATACTTTTTAACATTTGGACATACAGAATAAAAAATGGCAGGGAGGGGAACGGGATGAGCTTTAATGTGCCTTCCAACACAAACCATTTTGGGATGCTGTGAAATTCAGTTGTATGGGACTCTGTGTTTCTACATCTGAAAGGAAGAAAAAAAAGGAGGGGGGGGGGAGGGAACTTGCACTTCTTTTTAACTGGCAACATAATGAAAATATTCTTTTATCTTCACAGTGGACAAATGTAGATAATATCCCATGTGTATCTGGACTCTGCCATCACTCTCTGAGTGTGTCTGATACGATGAACATTATGATCATTTTATCCCCAGCCCTGGCATTTTTCCGTATTTATTTATTAATTAGGAGTCTCTATGTGTCTATGTAACAGCTTTATTTTCTTCCTCTTTTGACCACTAAGCAGTGCATTTCCACTGGTTCTCAGCTTTTCCAAACATTTACAGTGACACTGAGGTAATAAAAAACTTTGCTTAATTGTTATCGGGAATGGCCAATAAATATGTATTATCAGGTAATCCTCTCTTAACATTTAATTTTACAATTTTCTCAGTTTTTGTCCTCTTACCATAACCTTTTTCTTGCTCTAGTCTGCCATTCATAATGGAATTATATATGTTCTAATATTAATTACCAAGTTTCATGATTTTAGGCATTTCAAAGAGGGGTTTGATGTTGTTTTTATCCCTCTGCCAAGAAACCTTTTTTAAATTTACCTTTCCCTAGTAGGTGCATAAAATAATCTATTAGCATATGTTGTCCAGCATAGCAGAGTTGGTGTCATAGCTTCCCTTTTTTCAGTCTATTCTATATGCAGGTTATGTCTCTATTTGTTCCTTGTGAGATATCAGTATCAACAGAAATACCAATAAATCAATAAATTATATTTTTCTTTACTATTCTATGTCTCATGACTATCCTTTACCTTGTACTCTCTTGCAAGGAATAAAGAATACTCTTTCAGGGGCAGAAATTCTGAATTAATCTTTAAAAACAGTGTGTTCTTGGCACTTAGGAATGCAGAATCATAGAAACAAAATCACACAGATTTCTACAAGGAATTACAGCAAGGACAAGTTGCTCACAGATATTTTGCAGTTCTTGTTTGTTGCAAAAAAAGATTGGAGTACCTTACTTTTTATTAAAAAAAAAAGAAGTCCCCCAAAGAAAGTGATAACACGGTAATTTCTTTCAAACATATGGAAGAATAACACACAAAAATTGCTATAATTACACTGACTACCATTCATTTCAGCCTAAGATTACTGAGAGTTTTAATTCCATCTTCATTCTGGCAAAAATCCAGCATGTTTGTACAATGGCAAGGGAGAGAGAGATGTATTAGTTATAGAGAAATATACAGCACTGCCAAGGAAACTCCAAAACCAGGGAATTATACAGGTGACTAAGAACAGCAGCCAGATGAAGATGGTGACAGACATTAGGCAATTTTCCCAGAAAAAAATTTGTAGCAAAACACAATACTCATATGCTACTGATATTGAAGCAGGAATATAAAATAATTTCAGTCATTAAGAAAAGAAAAAAAAAAAGCGAACATGCATTTTTTTTAGTCCCCCTCTCAGTCAGTTTCCTGATACATGGTTTAATTTCAGGTGTTTTGTTTTAGTCAGAAAATTCTAGAAAAAAGGAGGGACCTTGACAAGAAAATAACATTTGCTATTGTATTTTTCTGGAGCTTTATTCCACATTTGGTTTGAGGGCAGTAGAGAAAAGGAAACACCTCCATGGGAGATTACTGCCTGAAATTCCTGTTCAGTGAGATTTTCTGTTTTCCATTTCTGCATCTGTTTTATCACTTCTGGACAGAGGGTTCAGAGTTAGAAGGAAAAGAACTCTCTTTTGATGCTGTTCCTGGACACCTGAGTTTAGACGCTGCCCATGGAGATAAACTGATCCAATAAAAACATCCTACAGGCACTCTAAAATGCTTTTCCTGGGTACAGGTATCTGTAAACACTTTTCTGAAAGTGTTCTTGCCCCAGCAGAAATGCAGAGACTGTACTTCTCATCAACACAGGTGTGGGAGACACGGAGAAATGAGCTGTGGTCTTAAGTCCTGAGTGTCACAGGACCAAACCTAAAGGTCTCAAAAGGATGTCTGGCTTAGTTAGTAACAAGTTAGACTAGAGCTGGAGGGAGTGGAACAAGTCAGAGGAATAAAAAGTAATACAGTTTTTCTAAAGCAGGAAAAGAGAATTTGAGAGTGTTCTTTTTTTTTTTTTTTTTTTTACTAATTGAGCGATACCGATGAAAATATTCCTTCTTTATACCCTGACCTTATAAAATCACTGCACAGGTGTGTATGAGACACCCATATTCAGTCACTGGTCTCGGATGCTGTCCTCCATCATCAGCCCACAGCATTCTATAAAGTTAAGAATGATTCTTTTCAGATCCACCTTCTTGTAAGATTTCTTACTAATTCTTTTGATGTTTCTCCATTCTCCATTAATCCAAGCAGGTCTGTGGTCATGTGCTTGGGCAGAGGGGAGAGAAGTGTGTTTTAGAGTAAGTCTACCTAAAGCCTGCCTTCTTTCAATAATGGTGATATTTTTTCAGGTATTTCTTGTGCACTAAAGCTCCCTGTGAGGCTGAAACCACTTTATGTCATTCACATTAAAGCAATCAGTTATCAAGAAGTTAAATCTGTACTTACTTAACACCCAGCCTCACCCTGCAGAGATGAATTTATTTTGAATGCCTGAAAATAAGTAGTTATTTAAACTTCTGCCTGATAAAGAAGCTTACACACTAATGTGTGTTTATAAGTGCATAATCTATATTTCAAAATTTATTTGACACACAGTTAACCAGGCATTTATAATTCTACACCTCCATCGACATGTTAAAAATCAATTCTGACCTTGCTTTGACCTTAACATTTCACAACAAGGAAATTAATATTGAAGAGCAAAATTGGATTTGTGCACCTTTATTTTACAAGTGCCTATCTGGAGCACTCCTGCAGTCTACTTTGTGAGGCAGAAAGAACTTTCAAAAGGTTAAAAGTTAGCAAACAGGTATGGTGAGGAGGAGGGAAGGAAAACAGAGTCTAACTCAGTATAATTTGTGAATAACCACAAATCCAAGAGAAATTATTTCATCTAGAGTTTCTAATGCTGAATCACCATGGTATATTTAAGGAGCATTCCACAAGAAAAGACAAAGAGAATGCTTTATCTGCTTTTCTTTGGATTTCGTACAGCAGTGCTGATGCCACAAGTCATGAAAGTCTGACTACCACAGAAATATGAAGCAAAATTTTTGGGGTATGTTGACTTCAAAATACTCAGGAATAATTTCTTGAACCCTCCCCAGATAAACAGCCCTTTCTGATAAAAGCAGTGTCTTTTGAAGGAACAGTTTGAACAAAATCCTCACATTGTGACAATCATTGTTTTCATGGACCCTATGAACAGATAAATTAACACTGAGTTATTAAGCAATTAAATCTTTTCTCTTTCAGCTGAAAGTGACAAGCACACCAAGATGTGTCCTTTGGATAAAGTCTAAAAACATACATCATACTTCAGGACTTTTAGACAAGAAAAAGGCAGAAGACAAAAAGACAAATCAGGAACAGCAGTGACTGGAGCACTAATCCTCTTTGCTACCTCTTCAGCAAAAGGACAAGTCACCATTTCATCTTAACCTCCCCAGGTAATTTCCTCCTCAATAAAATCCTGACTATATTAATTTCACATTCTATTGGTTGAGATCCCATTTTTCAAAGTCAAAAAATACTAAATACACATGCATGTGGTTTTGATTCATCTGGGCTATGATATCCTCAAACCTTCCACTTTTTTTTCCCAAGTTCCACCATGTCATGGCTGAGTATTTGCAGTTTGTAAAGGCAAGGCCTTAACACAGGGTGGGTGATTGACATCAGAATCAGTATTTTAGAATATATGAAAATAATTTCAGCATCTTGTTGCTGAAGATAAACGCATATGCTGAAGTTTGTGTCATCTGAACGGTGCCAGTAACTCAAGCTGAAGTTTACAAACAAGAGTAAAGAGCAGAAAGACAGAGTATTAGGTAGGTAGACATAAAAATACAAGAAGAATACAGTAACTGTATTTTTTAGGAAAAGTTTATGTAGTCTAGGCCTAGGGTTTTGGTTTTGTTTTGGCCTTCCCCTTTATGATCTGTTTATTCTATTGAGAATTCTCTCTCACCATCTGCATGAAGACCTGTTTTGCTATCATTATAATAAAAAAATAAATAAATAATATTAAGCTTTATGTCTGTGCAATTCTAGCTTCAGCACACAGTTGAGTTCTGTTTTTACTTTTTAGCAAGGTTTTCCTTACATAGCTTCACGCAAAGAAACCATGGCTCCTCCTTGACTCATTCCACCCTCACGAGAGCTCAGGGAAAAAACCAAAAATCACCCTTCCAATGAAAACCATCATTTGTAATTTATACCTCATTCAATTCCTCACAGATTTATCTCCACAGGAGACAGGGCAAATAACCACAATTTATTTCTCAGGCATTTCAGACCTTAGCAAGATTTGCAGCAGCTGCTCTCGTCAGGCTTTCTTTTTGGCCATATTTTGCTGTTTCTGTATTTTCTGCATTCCAGAACAATTCTGGTCCTGAAGTAGTCATTTTGTAACAACCTTCACTCACATGTAAAACAATCCCCTCAGTACATGAAGTTTAAGCTAAGCCACTGTGGATTCTTCCTAAGCCTGGCGTGCAAGCTAAAAATCTATATTCTGGAAACCTGATATTCACTTCTGCATCCATGTCCTTGTAGATGCAAGCTTGACAGTAAGTTGTTTTTTTCTTTTTATCCCCTCTCTTCTTTCAGCTATGAGAATTCTCCCTTTTAAACTAGCTGGTCAGATATAGATTTGGCAGTGGAAGAAAATCATGACATGTATCATAAGCTTCAGTTCAGTAGCAAAGGTTTATGCCAGAGGCAAAGCTGCAGGCACAAACAAATAAATAAATTCAGGAGACCTGAAATTGTATCGGTGTGTAATGTCATAGTTGCTGTGGAAACCATCTTACAACTTTTTTAATGGCTCAAAGAAAAAAACCCTTCTTGTTACTTTCTCTGCAGAACAATATTTTAGCTGATTTTAAATTACTAATGAATTAGTTGAAAGGCTGAGAGAGCTCGGGGTGCTCAGCCTGGAGAAAAGAAGGCTCTGGGGAGACCTTAGAGCCCCTTCCAGTGCCTAAAGAGGGCTTATGAGGAAGATGGGGACAGAATTTTTAGCAGGGCCTGCAGTAAAAGGACAAGCAATATTGGTTCGAAACTGAGAGAGCAAGAGTAAAAGCAGATGTAAGGAAGAAATTTTCTTTGGTGAAGGTGGTGAGACACTGGAAGAGGTTCTTCAGAGAGGTGGTGGATGTGTCATCCGTTCAAGGTCAGGTTGGACAGGGCTGTGAGCAACCTGACCTTGCTGAAGATGTCCCTGCTCGTTGCAGGGGTTGGACATGATGGCCTTTAAATGCCCCTTCCACACAAAACCATTCTTTGATTCTGTGAATCACTTTATGGAACACAAAGAAGTTGAAAGACAACAGAAAGCTCCTACACATTAGTTCTAGCTTGAACTAGAAACTTCAGCTTGTAGAAAATAAAAAGTTTTTCAGAAAAAACCACATTTTTTCTTTCATAGTCCAAGTTTAACCTTCTTGATGAAATGGCTTTGACAACAGGTATGTTTAAGTCTAGCTTTATAACCCCTGTGTAGGTTTAGCTTCATTACATTTGTTCAGGTTCCTGATCCTTACTAACAAGCAGCACAATCAGTTCAAACGGCACTGCTCATGCAGGGTGAGCTTTCTGGAATGAGTAATTTAGCAGAATCATGCCTCACTTCTCAGCTGAGGACTGCTCGGCTGTCGTTCTTTGAAGCAGGTGACTACTGAACAGTTCTGAGAAGGCTGAGAAGCTGTTCACATATAAAAAATGGCAACTGAGTTGTACGATCTCTCAGTTGCTGCATAAACAGCATAAACCAGTGTTTTAAATTAATGTGATTCATTAACAAAAATGAATATGACAGTTCTTGTATGTATTCTGATAATTGTTAAAATTACAATATGGTCTATAACATATTATTTTACGGCAGTTCATTGCTGCACTGTGTATGACCACACTTAAGAGTGTTGGTGATGAATTCTTAGAATACCAACACAACAGCAGTGAAATAAAATGGTAATAACAGCAAAAGGAATACAGCCAATAAAGTACCTCTTTTAGCTTTCTTAAAGCAACTGGACTATACCCACACTGCTTTATTTCCTTTTCTGGTAGATGTAACTTCATAGAAACCAACACTCACTGTAGAATCAGGGTGTCATTCTTCCCCTTTTGACATCTGAAAATAAGGCTGACCTACCATTTAACAGTTTCAGCTTGGGGCTAAAGTATCTTTTTGCAACTCTTTTGTGATATTAAGACATTAAAAATTGTGCTTGCAGGGATTTTTGGATATTTTAATACAGTCTTGCATGGCTTTTCACTGAAGATTGAACTAAGCATGAAATTGAGACAAATAAAATTTTGAAACTATTTCAGAAAAATAATTACTGAGTCATCCTCGGAACTTACAATTAAAGCACGCAAAATGCCAATTATGATCAAGATAAGCCTGAACAGAAGAGAATGTCTAAAAACAGAACAAGTTTGTTTTATTCTGATTTTTTATTTCTTTTTAATAAGGTTTCCTGTGTTTTTATCAATCTATAGAATATTCTCATTATATCCCACAGATAAAACCCTGCTGAAGAACCATTTTATACCACGAAACCTTCACAACATAAATGTAATTTTTTGAAGTAGTCCCCTAAAATTTCACTTATGGGCAGAGTAATAGGACAAAATTTGGAATTTTAAAAAAGAACGCAGTTGTAAACCTGTTGCTTGTTTGAGAAAAATATTATATCATGGTTAAATTTAGGATGATGCAGAGTGACGACAACAATAATTTTCGCCCATTTAAGGAGGGCTGTGGCAGTGGCCCAGTCCACCTTCAGGTTTCACATCCAACAGGACATTCAACGGGTGGACTTCCCTGCCCAGGACAGTGGATCTGAGGGCGAGCCTGAAGGCAGCACCGAGAAACAAACCACACCCCCAAGTTGTCAATCCTAAGTTGTGTCTCTTCCCTTGTACCACCCTACCTTCATGTTTATTCAATTAAGTTCTAGAAAGTTCTGCGTTGTTGTAATCCCCATTGGACTGTTCCAATTAATCCCTCCTTTGGACTCCTGTTATTGGGTACCTGTCACTGTTTGTCAATTCCCTATTGGTTTGTCCCCTTTGTTCCGCCCCTTTTCTCAGGTGTACAAAAGGCCATGTAACAGTCTCCCTTGGCTCTTTTTGTTGCCTCCCTCCTTGCTTCTAAGTTTCCTGACCTTCCGGGTGGGAGAAAGGCTTGGATTTTAGCAACAAAGAGTCCCTCTTTCCTCCTTTGCCTCTGCCTGATCGCAACTGTTACCAATAACTGCTGCCAGCTCCACAAGAAGCCTGAAGCATATTGCTCCTCCTGGAGCACACATCAGACTATCAAGCTGCAGACTGTCCCGATCAGGACACTTGCAAGCTAGTCGCCTGCTTGGCCTCCGGGCGGTCAAGTGGTCAGCGCAACAGAGGACCATATTTGTTCTGCAGTTTTACTACTCCTTCTGTATTTAGGCCATAAATATTATAGTGCAATTAGTGATTTACTTCTAAAACTAAACCTGAGAGCTTTCCCGTTTTTTTAATTTTGCAGCAAGCAATGTAGATTTTGCTTCAGGCAGCACTTGGTAAAGGGTCTGGCTTCTTCTCAGAAGCAGAATAAAGCACATTGCTTTCAGAAGTGTTACTGTCAAACTAGTAAGATTTCTGTTGCTGAGAAATTTCTGGGCTGGTGACTGACAGGATGGAATGTCAAGCATGTTTCATGAGATACGGAAACTACCCACATTACTGGTAAGGCTTCCTGGAGACCTCGAGCTTGTTCATTCCTTGTACGAGTGCCCTGAAAGTTTGTGCTCAACAGTTACGAGAGGAAAACCCCTCTCACATCTCTTATTTCATGTAAAATTGTCCTGAGTCTACAGAACACAGGGACTTCTGGAGCAGCTGCTAATGACAGACTAGCTCCAAACTTTTTCAGCTAATCATGGAATCCTAGAATTGGTTAGATTGGAAATGATCTCTAAGACTATTAAGTCCAACCATTAATCCAGCACTGGCATGATCACCACTAACCCCTGTCCCCAAGTGCCAGATCTACATGGCTGTTAAATCCATCCACGGACTGGGACTCCACCACCTCCCAGGCTGAACAGCCCTTTAATTGAAGGAATTTTTCCTGATACCAATCCTAAACCTTCCCTGGCCCAGCCTGAGGCCGTTCCCTCTCCTCCTGGCCCTGTTCCCTGGGAGCAGAGCCCGACCCCCCCGGCTGCCCCCTCCTGTCAGGGAGTTGTGCAGAGCCACAAGGTCCCCCCTGAGCCTCCTTTTCTCCAGGCTGAGCCCCTTTCCCAGCTCCCTCAGCCGCTCCTGGGGCTCCAGACCCTTCCCCAGCTCTGTTCCCTTCCCTGGACACGCTCCAGCCCCTCCAGGTCTCTTGCCATGAGGGGCCCAGAGCTGCCCCCAGGATCTGAGGTGGTCCCTCAGCAGTGCCCAGCACAGGGACGGTCACTGCCCTGGTCCTGCTGCCACGCCATGGCTGGGACAGACCAGTGGCCATCGGCCTCTTGCCCCCTGGGCACCCCTGGGCTCGTGCCCAGCTGCTGTCAGCAGCACCCCAGGGCCCTTCCCAGCTTTCCAGCCCCTCTGCCCCAGCCTGGAGCTGCAGGGGGTTGGTGTGACCCAAGGGCAGCGCCCAGCACTTGGCCTGGTTTTACCTCACACCACTGGCCTCAGCCCATCAATCCAGCCTGTCCAGATCATCAATAAATCTATTAAATACTACAGGCCCCTATGCTGAGCCCCAGGGAACACCACTGGTGACCTGAATTCCACTGCCCTCTGGTCTTTGGGACCATCCATCCAGGCAGCGTTTTAACCAGGGAAGAGCACAGCTGCCCAAGCCATGAGCAGACAGTTTCTCCAAGAAAAAACTGTGGGACACAGTGTCCAAGTCCTTCCTGAAGTCCTCAAGGCTAGGCAGACACCATCCACAGCCTTTCCCTCATCCACTCAGCAGGTCACCTTGGCACAGAAGAAAGTCAGGTTGCTCACAGGAACGAAATACTCACAAAGTATTTATTTTTTTCTTTCCCCTACCAAAATCTCTTTGTCCAGCCAGAGCTACTTTGCTCATTGTCTCATATTGCACAGACCATTTTCTTTCAACCTTTGCTGATTTTTCGTTCATTTCTGCCATGAAAGCTTAGTGGGTTTTTTTTAGAAATGAGAAAACACCAGACAAAATCTCTGGGAAATCTTTCAAAGTTGTGTGCGGAGACTGAAACTAGGAAGTGCTTTGCACTGACAGACTCACAAAGTGCTTTGAAAGTGTCCTCCTGCTTCTCATGTCTGTCATGGTTTTGGCAAGAGGCATTCAGCATAACTTTTTTATTTCCTTTTTTTTCTTTCTTTTAAAAGGGAATTTATATATATTTGTTTGCATGCTTGAACAAACCAGAAGAAAATGTTTAGTCCCCAGACACCCATGTCTGCATTTCCCTTAACAATTAAAAGCACTTTGGAACCCATGTTTTTCAAGTCATTCATGCTTGCTTTCTGCAGCTTAAACTGACTGAAATACGCACTTTCATGTCCTGAATGCAAAGCTTGTCACATGTAGCTCTGCCAGTACTTAGACAAACAAAAACGTCCTAAGCTAAAGGTCCTCACTCTGCTTCAAATAAAATTATTTTATGCCACTGTGCAAGTGTTTGTGTGTACAAGCTTAAATTTACAGGTCTGATTTCAAATTTATTTCAAAATAAATACTGGAGTACAGACTACATTTAGAAACATACTTCATTTTATATAACTTGTAAAATTTACCTGCTTAAACATGAATATATACATATACATAAGCATATATATATATTTAAGCATGTAAATTTTACAAGTTTCCTAATACATCTATATTTTCATTTTCATGGTCAATGAAAAGAGGAAAATAATTCATTGGGCAAGAGTATTTTAGGCTTGCTGCAGTGAGCTTTGGCTGGCTAACAGGGGCACTTTTCTCAAACACTTGGAAAGTGGTAGAGGACACATCAGCTGTACCAGGTGTTTGCGAAGAGGAATTCTGCTCTTACTAAAGCATCCTTAAAGGTGAAATACGAGACCAGAAAAAAAGCTATGAGGCTTGGGATCCCTTAAAAAAACATCACAGAGTCATAGAAGGGTTTAGGATGGAAGGGAGCTTGAAGTGATGTCATGATGATTTTTTGCCTTTTCTTTTAAACCCCTTTTATACCTTTTTACAAATTCTGTATTCTTAGTGCTTTTTGCCTACATTGTTGGACTTGTTTGTCAAGCTAGGAGACTCAACATCTTAGAAGCTTCGTAGTTAGGGATCAGTGTGCCCCACACCCCAAGGTCCTCTCCAGAACACATTTTGTAAACTGAGATAGAACCATCCAGGGGAAGGTTCCTTGGGGAGGGGGGGGCTCATTTGAGCCTCTCATTGGGGAGTTTTTGATAGATATGCTAATTAGTAACAGCTATAATGTGATACCAGATCTTTCGGGGAGGGCATTGCGGCGAGCATTGAGGCGCATTCGACTGGGACGTGGTGCACCCAAGGATCCTTAAAATAAATACAAAGGTAAAATCCCTTTTTCCTTTCTAACTGTGTTTGGCTCTTGATTTTAAGACCAGGAAAAGGCATCAGAAGCCCATCTTATTGCACCCCCTGCCATGGCAGGGACACCTCCCACTGTCCCAGGCTGCTCCAAGCCCCAATGTCCAGCCTGGCCTTGGGCACTGCCAGGGATCCAGGGGCAGCCACAGCTGCTCTGGGCACCCTGTGCCAGGGCCTGCCCACCCTCACAGGGAACAGTTCCTTCCCAATATCCCATCCATCCCTGCCCTCTGGCACTGGGAAGCCATTCCCTGTGTCCTGGCCCTCCAGCCCTTGGCAATTGTCTCTCTCCATCTTTCCTGCAGCTCCTTCAGGCCCTGCAAGGCCACAGTGAGGTCACCCCAGAGCTTCTCCTCTCCAGGCTGAACAACCCCAGCTCTCCCAGCCTTTCCTTCCAGCAGAATTGTGTGGACTATGGGGTTATATTTGTTAACTTGTTAAGGTTTATGCTCACCAGAGGGCCCTGTGATAAAGGCAGAGCTGTGGACCTCAGGGTCGAAAGTTGGCTGAGGGATGAGAGGCAGTTGGAGTGAGGAGAGAGTCGGTTGAGTGACAGTTGGAGGTGAGATTGTGATTGGCTGAAGGAACGCGTGGACAGCACATGAGCGGGCAGCTGATTGGCTGATCTGACACGTGGACAGCAGCACTGCCCTAAGCCAGCCAATGGGTGCCCTTGTTCTGTTAGGCTTCGGTTGGGCGTCGGTTGGGCGCGGTGGAAATGGAGGGTCCAGAGAGGGGGAGATTTTTGGCAATAAACGGATCCTTTTTTGGGCATAGAAGGGGGTCTGTGGGCTTTGTTCCGCATTGCTGTAGAGCTGCTCCATCCCTCTGACCATCCTGGTGCCTCCCCTGGCCTGGCCCCAGCAGCTCCAGGCCCTCCCTGTGCTGGGACAGGGCTGGGGCAGCTCTGCAGGTGGGGTCTCAGCTGAGGGGGCAGAGGGGCAGAATCCCCCCTGCCCTGCTGCCCACGCTGGGGCCCAGCCCAGCACAGGGGGGGTTTGGGGTCCCAGACCAGCACAGGGGTTTGGGATCCCAGCACAGGGGGTTTGGGGTCCCAGCCCAGCACAGGGGTTTGGGTTCCCAGCACAGGGGTTTGGGGTCCCAGCAGAGGGGGTTCAGGGTCCCAGCACAGGGGGTTTGGGGTCCCAGCTCTCACCCACAGCACCCCTAGGGCTGCTCCATCTGCCCATCCCCAGCCTGGATCCAGCCCAGGGCTGCCGTGACCCAGGGGCAGCAGCAGCCCCTGGCCTGGTTAAACCTCATGAGATCCCCATGGGTCACTCCTGGAGATGCCCAGGTCCCTCTGGATGCTGTCCTGTCCCTCAGGGGTGTCACTGCACCTCTCATTATGGTATTCTACTGCAGAAGCAGCTTGTTTTTAATGATGTTTTGGTTAATGCTGCTGTGGATTTGTCGGAGAGGAAGAAAACATGAGGCTGCAAATCGTTCTTCAACAAGCAGACACAGCTGTGGCATATCTGCAACAGAGAATGATGGAGAGAGTGAATGAGGAAGAACTTGACCAAATGACCCATGTTTTTTGCTTACGACTTCCCCAATTTGTTGTTGTGGAGTGAAACTGAAATTTTCAGGCAGTATTTACATAAAAATAATTGGTGACGGTACAAAGTACAATTGATCTTTGAGTATTTAAACATTTTAAAATGTCACAGCAAATGCAAAGCACTGTTTCTCTAACTAATACTTATGTCAGATTGACATGAAGACATAAATAGTTTACGTAATGTAATTTAGACTAAACTGCTACAGTCTTAGCTTACTTATTTCAAATGTTTGGGAGGAGAGAATGTATATCATCACCTGCATAGAGTGATTACAAAAGGTTTAGTAAAACAGCTAGTTTTAACTTGATTTTATTAAACCATATATTATGAGTACAAATGCTCATTATATTAAGTGTTTAGTGGTGTTTCGCATGCTACCTTAAATATATTTTTATAGCAGTTACATTAGGTGGAAGTGTTTAATAGATCATTATTAGACCCCTGCTGTGAACAGCTACATAGAGAGTACAGCATTAAGATTTATGTAACAGTGGCAGTGTGTGGCAGTAGGATTTCAATTTTTGGATGTGTTTGTGTAGCAAATTAAAATGTTTATTTTAAAAAGTAATAAAAAAAATATCCAAAAGTCTAAGTGCCTTTATTGCATTTAATTTCCAATGAAATATTAATAAAAGGAATTCAGTTTCTGGTTGTACCACATGTGATTTAAAATTTGAGACAAGTCTGTAAATTAATAAAGCTGTTCATCGTTCATTGCAAGTCCAATGGGTCAAGTATCTTATTTTAATAATATAAACTGCTTTTATCCATTTTGTTTCTCACATTTTATTGAGAAGTTCTTGTCTCTTCTTCACAGCCTTCAGAAACTTGTCCCTTCCTCACCCTTCTCACAAGCCTAACTAGGATTCAGGAATATACAATCAGCAAAGTGAGAAAGTGATAAATTCTTCTAAAATTTCCTGTATTTGGGACAATGCAGTCACTGAATTTACAGTTAGAACACATTCAGCATGAGCAGTCAGACTAGTCTTCAATATAACTTAACCTGAATGTAGTCAAGAGTTTTTGGGGTTTTTTTGCCTGAGAGTCCAAAGTTGCACGTTTGTATAATTAAAGTGAAAAAAAGAGGGATATGGTCAAAAATATTGAGTTACTGGAGATATTTTATTTTCTCTAAGACACTCAACGAGGCGTCCTGTTTATTTTTTGTTATGAAACAGTTTAAAAGACCATATATCAGTGCTTTCATGATAAGAAAAGAGAATAATACTCTATTTCACTAAATCAAGTCTGAATTTTTTTAATTCACTGGAAGTTGTATGTTTCCAAACACAGAGAGAATAAACCTGTTCCCCCATCCACAACAAACAATTATAGGCAAAGAAAATTGGAAGACAGTACTGGCTATGGAGAAGAAAAGCATTCTGCCAGTAGGAATAAATGTTTTTTAAAAAAATCATATTTGATTTTTTATTTTTTTGGAAGGTTTGCATACTGAAATAGTAACTGAAATAGCACTGCAGTAGTCAAGTCTAATAAATTAAATAATTTGAAAATTACATGACCAAGTACAGACAGGTTTGCCTCTGCCGCCACTGGTACATAGGGGAATCAGTCAGATTTGGCAGGAAACTCCAAATATTGCAGCTTATAACTCTGACTGGAACCAGGACAAAAAATTAGATTCATTAGTGGTCATTTTAGGCCAAATTCCTCCAGTAATAGTTGTCCTTCTTCACTGTGATGATCATACTGTACCTACATCTCACTAAACTGCACAATCTTCCTATGATGCTGCAAATCCTCAGAAATTGAGCCAGGGACTGCAAACCAAACGAAATAAAACCCAAAAAACAACCAACCAGCAATCAACCAACCAACCAAGCAAAGAACCAAAAAAACCCATACAAACAAACAAACGAAATCCCCCCCCAAAAAAAACCAAAACAAACCAAACAACAAAAACCCAAAAAAAAGCAAAACAAACACCCCCCAAAAAAACAAGCAAAACCACCAAACCACCAAAAAAACAATGAACACAAACCCAAAAACACAACAGAAAACAACCACTCCAAAACAACAAGAAAGCCTGAAACTCAGCTTTTTCTCTGTTTTTTCAACTTCTCCATTGCACATAACTCTTTTTTTTTTTTTTGTGATTTATGCTATTGCAATGGTTCTTCGAAGAGCTTGACGATAGGAGATGGAGGAGGGAGGAGACATTGCAACAACCATGACTTTTTTAAGCTTCTTAACACCTGTGTAAATAAATTCGAAGCATAAACGGTTTGTAATTAGTGTTTAATTAATAATTTATGGTTGTATTCAATGCAATAGCATCCCTAAAAAGATTAGAAAGGATCAAATTGTATAGAAAGGAGACAGAAAAAAAAAAAGGAGGTGTTGAATACAGCCCTTAGAGCATGAGCTGCATATGGGACGAGGAGAAAAGAAGGGTGTCATGACAGATTGAAAGGTTCAGAGGGTCCCTGAAGACCTAGATATTAGGAAGCATGTGAAAGAAATCAAGAAAATGTCAGTAGAAGGTATGTGCTCCAGAGGAACTTGGGAAAGGGATCATTTGTTTATTTATCTGTCTTAAAAGTTTGCCAGTTGAATGAATTTAGTAAGGATTGCCATGAGTGAGAATAAACCTTTTCCCCCACCCACAACAAACAATTAAGTCAATCCATGGCACATGTTATGCAAAATTAAATCAGCCCAGAAATGAATAAACCATTTTCTGCTGGAGTGTCTCACTGTGAAGGTGCAGCTTCAGAACTTCTGGTCCCTCCAAAGAGGATCCAACACACCCCTCATGCTGACAGCTCAGCAGAATGCCACTGAGGAGAGGTGCCTGCAGGAAAAATCCATCCTGTGATAAACTGACAGTCAGGGAAGAGGCATTATAGCAGTGTGGGACTATTTAGTTTGGGTTTTGCCAATAGCTGAGCAGCTGAGCACTGGATGAACTGAACAGGGAAAAGTTTAACATCTCCACAAAGCGTTGCTGTAGTGAGTAGCCCGTCAGAAAAGAGTCACACATCAAATACATTTGCATCCTGAGAAATGACAACAACATTTTGTGCGAGTATAAAAGAAATATTAATAGTATTGGCTCCTGAATGCATGCTGACATTCATATTCCCAGAACAAACCAAGAGCAGTAATTATTAATTTTCTAGTCAGAACAACGTAACTCAATGTGGAGACAAAAACTTGGAGGCATTCAGGCTTCCCCTTTCCTGTCTGCTTTTAAATGCTTTTATTTTGAATATTAGTTTTTTGTATATCTCAGAGCCATTACACATCTGACCAGATCCCAGCTGAACCAGTGTGAAGCCCTAGTGACTGAGAAACCAGAGCTTCAGCAGCCCATAAGTGAAAGCTCACCAAATGTTTGTGAATTGCCTTGCCCAGTGGCAATGTGTGAATTGGAACTAGTAAATAGGCCAGAGGATGTGGAAAAGTCTCCTGCTCACATAAAATGACATCTGTTAGACAGGTAAGAGCAGAGGCAATGCAATCAGAGTGCTGCCAGCATGGCACTTACACTCAGCTCAATCTAGCATGATACGGTGATTAGTGATAACACTCAGAGGTGGTTCTTAAAGATTTTTTTTTCCCTATCTTGAAGATGCATTTCCCTAAAAACATCACAGTAGGGGTCCACGGTTATTGTCTCTAAATGACTGCAGGTCAGAACTGCCCATTATACAATATTTCTCCTCCTTTCTGCCCACAGGTCTCAGTTTTATATATCAAGAGCTAGGATCTGAAAGTTAAGCTCAGATTTTATTTATTTATTTTAATAGTAGGCAACTCTTATTTTTAGGTGAAAGAGCTTTAGAGCCAATTACCTAGAATATTTCATTTCTGATTGCTGTCTTTGTGATACAAGTGCTTGTCATGTGTTCATAATTTCTGGAGAGTAAGTGGGAGAATGGAAATGGTTTGAGAAACAGCATAATCTGTGATTTTGAGCAGAAGAAAACAAAACCAGAACCTTCCCCTGCATAGCCCTTTCTACTGGTACGGCCACGTCTCTGAAAGAATTTGACTTCAAAATTACGTTTGTCATGTTAAACCAAAAAAAAGCAACAAAACCCACAGTAACAAAATCAAAACAAACAAACAACCTCATCAACGCAGAACAAAAATGTTAATCCAAAACCATGCTGTAAGGGGCTGCCATTACTGCTGAATACCTGGTGTGGGTTGTGTGTTCCTCTTGTGATGAAAGTAGTTCAAGTTGTGATGAAACATAGTTCAAGACCTATTTTGGCCATATTTTGTGTTACTTGCCATTTCCACAGCAGGCTGAAGAGGTCGGAGAGAAATTGCAGCAATACCCCATGGACAGATATGGTATTTTTGTTTCTTTTGGAAACAGACAGTGATGAGAATACAACAGCCCCGTGGAACACTCCAGGCTGGGGCATAGTGGCTGGAAAGCTGGGAAGGGCCCCTTTTGATAGGAGTTTGAGGGGCTGGAGTGTGTCCAAGGAAAGGAACAGAGCTGGGGAAGGGTCTGGAGCCCCAGGAGCGGCTGAGGGAGCTGGGAAAGGGGCTCAGCCTGGAGCAAAGGAGGCTCAGGGGGGACCTTGTGGCTCTGCACAACTCCCTGACAGGAGGGGGCAGCCGGGGGGGGTCGGGCTCTGCTCCCAGGGAACAGGGCCAGGAGGAGAGGGAACGGCCTCAGGCTGGGCCAGGGGAGGCTCAGGGTGGACGTCAGCAGGAATTTCCCCATGGAAAGGGTGCCCAGGCCTTGGCAGGGGCTGCCCAGGGAGGTTTGGAGTTCCCACCCCCAGAGGTGTCCAAGGAGGGCTGGAGGTGGCACTCAGAGCTCTGGGCTGGGGACAGAGTGGGGATCAGTCACAGGTTGGTTTTGGAGGTCTTTGCCAATCTAAATGATTCTGTGATTGTAATGTTAGGAAGATACCGATGATCAGGCACTGAGGAGAAAAGAAGGAAAGGTGATGAGGAAAGTGAAAATTGGTATTTCCTCAGTACCCAACTTGCAGTTTCTTCCACTTGAACTCCTTCACACCTGCATTAAGACTTACTCAAAGGCTGGACTGGATGATCTTGAAGGTCTTTTCCAACCTAAACGATCCTGTGATTCTGTGAGTACAATTTAAGATTAAAAAATGCACGCGGAGCGGGATGCGTGAACACACTCCCATACATCTACCATTGACATTCACTTTGTCCTTTCTCAGGGCTGTGGTGATCATGTGGTGATGTTTATTAAAATTCCTTACCTCAGACAGGTTAGAACAGGTTGGCATATCACACGTCTGCTTTTCGATTTCAAGGTTAGGAACACTGTGATGTTTTTTGGGCCACAGCTCCTTTTGTGTGCTTTCAGGACCACAGTGGGATTGCCAGGTCCCAGAAGACTTGATCCTGGCACCTGACGAGGCTCTAAGGTCTTTACAACACCTACAGAGGCATCCTAAGGCATGGAAACATTTGCTTTCTTGTATTTAAGGAATTTTTAATTTTTATTTTGCTCCTTTTTCCATGTATTTTTCTGTTAAAATACATTTATAAGTCCGAACTTTTTACTGTCACCAGAAAAATCTTTTACATTAATCCCATTAGGATGACTGGGAAATTGTTTAGGAGGCTGATGGGTTCAACAGATGTACCTAAAGTGCAATTGGACTTCACTGTGAGTAGGTAACTCACTGGTTTCTCTCTCAGACTGTCTGCAGAATCTCTAGGATTAAGAGTCAGATCTGTTTCTTATGTCAAAAATAAGAATGAGCTAAGGGCAGCAAATGAAAATGTAAAAGCCCCAAACACAGTGTTTGTGGCCTCTTAATAGGTAAAAATGGGTTATAAAGCTTAAGGCATTTCAGACATGGATGGAGCAACTACTAGTAAAAATTCTCAGAACTTTTCAGAGAACTAAATTTGGTTTTGAAAAGCATTTTTAAAAAATACGAAGTGTATAAAATACTTTTGCATTAGCAACAACTACAGAAAAGCTGGATTTTAACCAATTCAGAATAGAGGTGTTTCTCCATGTTTTTTCAGCTTCTCTGATTTTAGTGTACAGAGGAGGGAGGGGTGAGGTAATGGAGGAATGAGGGAAATTATGTAGTTGTAGAAAATAAATAGCTTTGTGGAAGATTTTTGTTTGAATATTCTATTTTGATCTGCTTGGAGATCTCAAATTTGAAATTGCTGTGGGTTTACTTTGATCTCATCTCTTTGTGCTTGTTCTTTTTCTGTGTTGCTGCCTTGTGTTCCAAATTATGAAAAATTGAATTTTTTATCCACGTGTCTGTTTATTGATTTAATACTCCTAAAAGAAAAGCTGTGCAGGAGTCTTAAAAAAACAAAAAAGCCACTATTTCACTGTATTTTAATATTCAATTTGATATAAATCAGGTTGCTATAACTACTGAAAGAAAACAGACTTTCAGTGTTAGGTGCTAGAATCTGACATATTTAAACAGATTTCACAGTGTAAAAGCTCCTGTGAAGACATGGCACTAAAAAGAATTATTAGCATATCTTTATTTACTTCTGATATGTGAAATTTGCACTTTTTAAAAGAAATTGCATTATTAGAGGCAGAAATATGTGACTTTGTTAATCAACAACTTGCTCATTTGTTTTTGGGGTTTTTTTCTCCTCCTGAAAGACTCAGTACAACTATTTTCATGTGAAATGGAAATTGATTGTATAAAAATTTAATTTCTCTGCGTAATTCCAAAACAAATAATAGCAGTTCAAGCAGTCAGTACATATGATTAGCTTTGTCTGACAAAACAACTAATACAAGATTGTTCCTTGAATCTGCTAGAGAAGTTTAGAGCTTATTAAAACTGTCAGCAGATTGTAGGAAACTAGGAAAATTTTAAAAAGCTGATTTGTGTCAAAGTTTAAAAAATTGCAGCATATTTTCACTTGCAGCCACACTCCCATTTCCTGTCATTTTTTTATCATAATGTTAAATGGCTATTAAAACTAAAATACAATAAACAATTTTATTCTTAATGGGGTTTCAGTGGGAACACCTATCCCAGGTATTTCTTACCACATAAATGTCTTTTGCTGAGGAAAACTGTTTATTGGGAATCTTCTTCAGTGATAGAAAGGAAAATAACTTTTTTTTTTGAGGATTCTAAGCTTCTCAGGATCAACAAAATAAGTGTGATTTAATTTCAATCACTGCTGCTCGCCCTTGATTCCCTGTGAATTCGTGGGGAGCTGTCAGTTCTCATCATCAGTAAATATCTGTCATACAGTGTCTATAAACTTGTTAGTTTGAGGATTGTTATGTAGCATTCCTGCTCCTAGTTTCACCATCCTCTGCATTTTCTAATGACTTTTTCATGAACTACACAACTGCAATATTTTTTTCCAATTCAGAGGCCATCTTCTGATAAGAAAATGATTTAGAAGACTATAAAATGGATAATATTTTAAACTGCTGCAATAAATAGTCTTGGGAGTGCTGGTGAGCCAGAGCCAAGGAATCCATTGAGCTAAACACAATCATTTATCTTAGCTGGGTTACATGTGCAACTCACAATAAAAAAAGAAATCTTTTGCATTGTTCGGTTTGTTACGGATTGCCTGACATAAGTAATTTGCAGCCCCATATACTCTGCCATTCTGAAGGAAATTCAGCCTCAGATAAATTTTGAATCTGACTTATCAGGCACAGTTTTCATATGGAAAAAGAGGGTTTTTTATTTCATTCAGGGTTGCAGAATGGAGCTGGGAAGGGGCTGGAGCCCCAGGAGGGGCTGAGGGAGCTGGGAAAGGGGCTCAGCCTGGAGAAAAGGAGGCTCAGGGGGGACCTTGTGGCTCTGCACAACTCCCTGACAGGAGGGGGCAGCCGGGGGGGGTCGGGCTCTGCTCCCAGGGAACAGGGACAGGAGGAGAGGGAACGGCCTCAGGCTGGGCCAGGGGAGGCTCAGGTTGGGCATCAGCAGGAATTTCCCCATGGAAAGGGTGCCCAGGCCTTGGCAGGGGCTGCCCAGGGAGGTTTGGAGTCCTCATCCCTGGAGGTGTCCAGGGAACTTCTGGAGGTGGCACTCAGAGCTCTGGGCTGGGGACAAGGTGAGGACAGGGCACAGGATGGTCTTGGAGATCTTTTCCAACCTAAATGATTCTGCAGTAGTCCCAACACCCAAGATGATCTTCGAAAATACCCTAATTTGTTCAGCTGGATTTTACCGAGAAAACATTTTGAAGAGAGAACAACTTGTGAGTTTTTAGCGATAATACAACAGCAGCCTCAGGAGAAATTCAGTGAAACATCCAGGCACCTTGCATGTGCCCAGACACTTTGCGTGAGACTGTCGTCTCCAGGCATCAAATTAATTACTTCTGTCACAGCTACTTCTTGCTCTTTTCACTCCTTAGCCTCACGAGCAAGGCATACTTGTTAACAGGCCTGTGGTCTTTCATGAAAAAACAGAAGTGGAATAATGGAAGCAGCTAGTCTACACAGGGATGTTTGTGTATATTCAGTATGAGTTTAGGATTTGGCCTTAGAAATATGATCAGATTTTCAATGTTAGTAAAAACATGCATGATATGTGCTTTTTAAGATAATTAGCTGAAATCATAAGAATGTTGCTGGAAAAAGTACTTTCAGATGTCCTGCAGGAGTAGTTCTTCATAAAGAATGAAACAGTTTCTTTCTCTGTGTGTCATGAATGTTGGAGAGAAATCATTATAAATTATTGATAACTAACAATCATTAAAACATAGCACTATCAGATTTTTAACAAATATCCACCATCCTAAATTGCTAATGTTACCTTTTGTCAGCTTTCTGGAAGAACTAAATTTATGTTGTGAAACCAGTTGGGTAAAACATGATGGTAACACTTCTGCATGACATACTTCTAATTTGAAGCTAGCATATTGATAACAAGCAATTTCTGCTCTCAGTAGTTTGTATATCAAATTAAAGGTGACCAAGAAAACTGAAATTATGCCATCAACCAGAATCAGCACAAAACCACCTATCTACATGAGCAACTGCTTTTGTATGCAAAATTATATACAACAAAGATGGATTTATGTGCAAATTTGATAACATTCTCACACATGATATATAGACATAGTTTTAATAGTTTGTATAATATAATGCAATTTATGTTTTAATTGCCAGTATTCTAGTACACCAGAAAGATATATTCATCCTTGTATGTTACTTCCCAACCTTGCAGTTTCATCTCTTTGATACCTTTCCTATTGTAGAGATCCCTTAAAAGACATGAAGAGATTTGTTCAGTGTTTAACAGAGCATAAAGATTTACTCATACTCTGGTTAAGTGCAGAAAAGTAGTTACAGGTTCAGGAACCTCTTGCATTTGGTACCGAAGAAATAAGTTTTCCACATCATCTATTGTTGGGATAACGATCAGGGACAGAGTCTCACAGAGAATGAAGTATTCAAATAATTTCTAGAATTCAGTGATTAAATCTGTGATACCATGTTTCAATTTCCCCTTCTTTGCCAGGGTCGTTTTGTGTGGTGTTACTCATATTTCACAGAGTGAACCTGACTTTCAGTTCATCATGTGCTGTGCTAGGGAAGAAGAGGAAAGTGTGATGACTTTTGTCCCTTTATCTATCCTTTTCTTGAGGGCCTCCCTTCTGTTACTTCTTGACGGGGCCTGGGAGGCTGCAGGTGAGTGCTCTGGGGCTGGAATTGCGGTATGCTTTGTCTGTCTTCATGCAGCAGAGTGGCAGCAAGGCAGCACTGCAGCAGGCGAGCGTTGTATTCCCAGTGCGCAGTCTGTCGGCCCGAGCTTTGACCTGTGAAGAGTTGGTTAACTCCCAATTTCTTCAGGAGCAGCTGTGTGGAAAGGCAGCTTCTCTGTCAAAATTGATTCTGAGCTGTGTGCAGATTGTTTCAGCTTTTGAAAGGGAAGGGAGGTGGAACCTTTGTGGATAAGGCTGTGAAGCTTATTTGACTCGTTTTTTGTTACTAGCTTTGCAATTTTTTGGGAGTCAGTTGTCCAGAAATGAATATCTGGAAGCGTTTTGCTTCTGTCAGCAGCTGTTGAATGTTGTTGTTTCAAAGGATCAAATAATCAGATTCCTCAGAAGTGAAAACTGAGAGGAATAGGACTTTCTCAGCCACACACAGCCACGATTTGGAAGGAGGCTGCTGTAGAGGAGTACAGAACACACTCCCGTTTCCGGAGCGCTCATCTCTGTTTTAAAGCACTGTGGGTGCAGAGGAGAGGTTCATCTTTGAAAGTTTACCCAGAGGCACTGAGAAAGTTAAACAGACTGCTTCTCCATAAAAACAACTTAGTGAAAACAAAAAATCTGATGAAAACTGTTGACCAAAGCCCCACTTGTCGGCGCAAGGATTTTGTTGCCGTGCCCCCCCTCACACACCCACGCGTGCCCACGCAGTTTCCCGGGAAGGCTGACATTTAAGCACACTCATAAACGGTTTATAGGAATTGCAAACTGCTGCTCAAGGCGAGATTTACAAAGTTCAGGCTGCAAAGAGCAACAGGAAAGCAGCCCACAACCCAAAGACTCAATTTAGCCAATGACCTTTCTGGTAGATCCCTCTTCTTTGATGAAAGCTTGGCGTCTGAGACATGGCTAAGCTCCCTGACTAGTTAGGTGAGTTCTCTATGCAAACTGTGAAAAAACCCAAACATCAATGACTCAGTTTAATTTCCTTCACTTCAGTTTAATTTCCTTCACTTCGGTTGCACAGAACATTATTTGGCTGAGTTCCTCTTCGTTTTCCTGTACTGTCTGTGTCTAAACAACACAATATACCAAATTGTAAATAAAAATTCTGTTCATTTGACTGATAATGTTAGTTTAATCCTATTATGGGACTAACTCATTCTTCACTTCAGGCACTGCTGTTTGAAATTCAGTTATGGCGTACATTTGTAACAATAAACCTTCAATATGGTATAATATTTTTACCAATGGAATTAAGTAATGCTTTTACGATAGATTAAATATCTGTGATCATAAAGATTTTTTAAATGTCTGCTTTTTTTTATTTTTTCCTCTCTTGACAGTTATTTATACTTTGTTCAGACTATGTGAATCAATGCAAACAAGCACATATTTACTAGTTCACATTAGCCTCCCTGTGTGGACATCTAAACTAACACAGAATATGAATTCCAACAATTTTATTGTAAAACTTAATTTTTCCTGATTTGGAGAAGATGAGCATGGAAAAGCAGTTGCTTGAAATGGATGCTAAATTTTACTTATGCATTTTTATCTATTATTTACATGGATTTACTTTCCCCATGTGTTGCACTCCAAGGGGTTTTTTGGTTTGGAATTCACACCCTTTTTCATCTCTAGATTTTGCATCTGCTGTACACTGGAAGTGCTCCAGAAACCTTATACTGGCTAAAAAAAAAAAAATCTCTGAAACAAAAATCACTAGTTGTAGATGTTTGAATAAAACAGTTAAAACTCCCAGAGCTGTTTCTCAAGAACCAGACTTTAATACATTCTCCCATATTGCAGAGCCAAAGAATAGTCCTTTACTGAGCGTGTAGAGTATGCCAGTTTGGCTGAGAGACTCTGAACTGTGTGTTTAAATGGATTTATCTTGGCCACTAACTCTGGGACATATCCAAGCCCATGTGTGTTTTGCTGTAGTTTAGTCATAAGCCTTGAGAAAATTGAAGTGTTTTAGCCACTTGCAGCTTTTTTTCTGCTGTTCTGCTCCCTCACAGACTGCAACTGTTGTGCTCATATTCTTCCTCTTGGGCTGGAGAAAGCAAACTCTTTAATGAAAACAAAAAACCAAACCCTGAGGTCCACTAGAGCTCCATAAATGTGCATTTCTGTATCATTTTTGCGTATTATTTGCATTTACCAATGGCAATGGGACAGTGGACGGACCTGCATAAATATAGAAAATATGAATATAAAGCCACAGGAGTGGTCATTAAAATGTTTATTTAGTTATTTCTGTTTCAATCCCAATGGCTGACATTTTGAAGTATCTTTTGGGGAGAGAGAGGGAGAAATAAGGAAAAGAGCAACTTCAGACTGAGGAGGGAAATCTGAACTAAAGGAACTGATGTCACTGTCAGTAGTTCCAAGCGATGACAAAGAACTAATTATGAATAACAAATATCTATTATTAGTCATTGCTAATTATGAGTATCATTACCAATTATAAGCAGTAAGTTGATTCCAGCAGGTGATTTCCATCTCTAGGGAAGGGAAAAAAAATTTCTAAACATCCTCTCAATTTTAATTACAAGACCATACATGACCTGCTTCAAATCTTGTAATTTGCATGGGGAAAAAAAGCCATTTTTTTTTCTTTTTTCCTTTTTTAGCATTATTTGAGCATCGGTTTTTCGAGATGGAGAGAAACAGCTACTTCTCACTAAAAGTTCAGTGACACACAGATGCATTCCTACTGCATGGGCACAATGCAGTAACTTAAATTAGAAATATCTTTGTCATGGTCAAAATTTCTTTTCAGAATGAATTGCAGTGCAGTTTTTCATTTGGTGTTTTTTTGGGGTTTTTTTGTTTGTTTGGTTAGTTTTTTGGGGTTTTTTATTTTTTTAAGATAAAAATAAATAAAAATAAACTTCAGGGAGGGTGGTCATGTTACTCAGATATAAATCCCTAAATAAGACTCTAAAGTATTGTACAAAATGCTGTCTGAGAACACTGGTCCAATGACTATAAAGGTATTTAAGATTTTGTGTGTAAGGTGCTGAAGTTGAACACAGTGACATCTCATTTCAGAGAAGTCTGCTGACTGATTACATCTGGACACCTAAATACGTATTTGGGAAAAGTGTGCACATATTTCTCAACTCCTGTGCTCACAGGGCCTGCAATTGTATTTTTCCATCACTCATTTTTTCATCAGCGTGTGCTAACAAATTAAAAGCAAACATTTGCTTTTCAAATGGCACATTAGGAGGCTGAATGCAATTTGGAAGTTCCTCTTCGGCTGGCAATAACAGAGAAAATATTAATAATAAAAACCTAAATAATAAGTTTTAAAAAATAACTGAAAATGGTAAATTGTATATTTCAGGAAGGAGTATCTAACACCTTTGAGTTCAGTGAGACTGTAGCTGTAGGTAAAGGTTTGTGTGTCCTCACTGCAGGAATATTATCTCTAGAGTTGAGAACAATATATTAATAAAAGTTCTGCAGCATTATAATTTGTAATTAAAATTCTCTTGTACTCTCCTCTCCAACCAGGAACCTTGCTTTTTGAAAAGTATAATCATATATTTTTATCACTGCAGTAAAATGATACTTTCTCAAGCATTTAGTTGCCTGCAATTATTAACACTTGAAAATGCACGTTCAAACAAAATGTCATATTTCTCACTTTAAGTACAAATGGCCATTATTGCTAATTGACTTTAAACAGAATCCCTTTCAAAATAAAAGGTCATCCACTTAACAATTAGGTTTAAAAACATTTTTGGAGGAAGATACTATTTTTTTTTTTTGCTAATTAACATTGTTTAAAAATAGCTACTCCTCAAAGACTATCTTCTTAAGGTTTTAACTCCAATACAAATAATGTGAATACCCACCTGTGCCAGGGCCTCACCATCCTCACAGGGAAGAATTCCTTCCTAATATTTAATCTAAACTTGTGTTATTCTCTACTGTGTTACAAAACTCCAACATTAAATATTACTTTTCCCTTATAGATCACAGAATTTCAGAGATAGGCTTGAAGAGCTGGAAATTACTACCTTTGAGCAGCCAGATTTCACCCTGACAGTGAATGTTTCCCCTGGGGAGGTGTGTGAGGTGTGGGGCTACCTGAGTGACTCATGCCAGTGTCCAAAATTGGGGCAGCGGCCCTCGTTAACTGAAGGGAGCCTGCAATCTACAGAATTGGCTTTTATTCCGTGTCAGCTTTCTCACAGAAGGCTGTTTTGAGACACTTTTTGATGGAGTATCTGGTGTCCTGGTTGTGACACTGTGTCATCAGCAGTTACCCTGTGTTCAGATCATAATTCCATGATAAAGCTGTTGTGATCACGCAGCACAACAGCAGCGCGGGGATGGCTGCATCAATCAGGTTCTGCTGCTGCTGAGGGTTTGCGATGGCATTAGGACTGAAAGTGCTTTGAAAATAAGCTGAATTAATGGCTCAGGTTTCAAAAATGAAATTATTGAAATTAATCACACCTCGGTGAATTACCAAGGGAAAGGAGTTCTGGTAGCTAAGAGCCACAAAACCCAAACAGTCTGAACTTGAGAATCATTAGATTTTAGCCCCTAATACACGAAAAATCACAGAATCACAGAATGCTTGAGAGTTGAAAGGCTCTCTGGAAGTCATTTTATCCAACCATCTTGCTGGAGACCTGTAGCAGGCCAGGTCCTGACCAGAGCTACATCCCAAGAGTTTTTGGGATAACTCCAAGCGTGGAGGATCCACACTTGTCTGGGAAACATGTGCCACTGCTCAGAATGTTCTTTGTCAAGCTACCTCTCACCTTAGTGACTTAAAACATACTTCTGTTCTCTGAGAAAAACTCTGTTTTAGCAAAATTCAGATGGAAAAGTAATTTGACCAATAAAATAATGTAAACAAAATGTTTCTTCCTGTGTTTTCTTGTTCCTATTGGTGTAATTTTACCTCTTCTGAATTGATGACTGTTTTCCTGATTAACTTTGACTCCAGGAAAGATCAGGTTCTATCTCATTTGCGCTCTTTAGGTACATACCTCTGATTGAGAAATCAATATGATCTTTCAATATACTTTATCCTGCTTTTCAAGGTTCTGACTGATAGTAAGGAGAGGAATGGCAGAATCAAAATGCAACGAGATGCTAAATCAGCATTCTAATCCTGTTACCTTTCCAAAAACCTTGCTGAAAGAAAAACAGAGGTAAGTGGACTTTTCATGATTTCTTACTTAGTTTTCGTTTGGGACTTCCATTTTTACTCTTTTGGCTTATATATCTCTATGGGTGTCAATCTGTATCATGGAATTAAAACTGACAAGAAAAGAAATTTTAATTAAAACAAACAAACAGAAAAACAAACATGTTGGAAGCCATCCATCTCCAAAAGGATATTGTCAGTCAGTAATCAGTATTTCAAATTTTAATCTTTACGAAGTATCATGGTGAGTAGAATTTCTGTAAGTTTTTGTCAGAAGCTCCTCCAAATCCAGTCAGGTTGTTGCAGAGAATTAAAGTAGAAGGGGAAGTGAAATCTGTGTCCAGCAGGACTGAGGTCAACATCCAAATTCAAAGCTGAAGTAACCAAAGCCTGCCAGGTTTACTATTTCACTGGCAGATCTCACAGAAAGATTTAATTTCAAGGATTTCTTCACAAACATGAAAAGAGCAACAGTAATGAATGATTTTAACAGTCTTGCCTTAAGTCACTTTTTTAGAAAAACATGCAGTTTGACTAAGTGATTCTCCTTGAATTCTACCACAGAGTGCATGAGGACAGCAATATAGAGCCAATAAAAGTGAATACTAGTCAGGCATCTTTAATGTGGTGATCATAATTGAATTCATTTTCTTGAAAAGGGGAAGGTGACAGAGATATGCAGACTTCATACTAAACTGAGCTAATTAACATCATTGAATTTACACAGGATAAGGCATTTCAAGGGATACTTTTTCTGTCCTGAATTTTTACAAGCACCAATTAAAACTAAGTTGTAAGGCCTTAATAATCGGAAATTGAAGAAGGCACCATGAGATTTATCAACCGGCGATCTCACTGAGCACAACATAAAAGAGAGGAGCATAAAAATTTTTTTAACAGTAGTAAGTGGAAAAGTCTGGTTCCTTTATATGTGTGTGTGTGTGTGTGCCCATCTGCCTGGAAAATAAGACAGAGTAAGACAAAATTTGTAGTATTGCATGTAAATGACAGCTTGAGAAGGGCTGGAGGGACAGGACACAGGGAATGGCTTTCCAGTGCCAGAGGGCAGGGATGGATGGGATATTGGGAAGGAACTGTTCCCTGTGAGGGTGGGCAGGCCCTGGCACAGGGTGCCCAGAGCAGCTGTGGCTGCCCCTGGATCCCTGGCAGTGTCCAAGGCCAGGCTGGACATTGGGGCTTGGAGCAGCCTGGGACAGTGGGAGGTGTCCCTGCCATGGCAGGGGTGGCACTGGATGGGCTTTAAGGTCCCTTCCAGCCCAAACCATTCTGGGATTCTCTGATTCTATAATTTTATCTTAGCAAAAAAGTCTTTTTGCCTGTGATTTCCCTAAAAGCACAGGTTTAAGAAATACTAGACATTAGGATGCCGTTGTCAAAATGCTAAATCTATTGTCTTGAAGACAGATAGAGAAGAAAGCTGGTTTACTATGAAGAGAAGGATACTGAAAAGGAGTTTTCAGGACAGGTTCCTGCTGTCTCTCTGGCTTAAAGGAGCAGTTATTTTAGAAGAAAAAAGGTTAATCATGGAGTCATCTAGTAATTATGCTGTACTACACACAGCTGTGGCCAGAAATGTCTTCATGATCTTTCCTCATCTCTGCCAGGAGGAAGAACCCTAGATCTGAGACTGGCATCTATTATTAATATTCTCCAAACCCCTGAACTCCTATTGTTCAGGGTTTTTTTTTTTTCCCTGCCACTTTCGACTTCTCTTCAGTACAGCTACTAATAAATAATAATTTCAGATAAAAGACTCTTATCATATTCTATAATGAAAACATGAAATTATGTGGGCCTGTAAGAAAATCCTCTCTCAAACTGAGGAAAGGTAATTATTTTCTTTTTTTCCATTTCTGGGAAGATTTATCAATATAGAAATTAAATGTAAACGGAGGGTTTTTTTTTTTAACAAAATATATTTGAGGCTAATTTATTTCAGTATTTGAATTCGTCTAAGAAAACTGAATCACGTAATTTGTTAAGTCTAAAGTGAATTCTTCCTGTTTAGTAAGCTGAGAATCCAGTCATTTCCACAGCTTTGTCTCAATGGTGTGTGTTTATAATCTTTCAATTTCCCATCCATTTTTCAAGGCAGAGCATTTCCCATGCATAAAGGAATTGTTTTAAACTGCCATGGTGCTCATTCAGTCAGCTTTTCTACGTGGCTCAAACTCTTTCAATGAAACTTTGGGAAAGAGTATGGATTTCCTCATTTTACACATAATTTACACTGTAGTGATTTCATTTAGCTGAAACCCTCTTTAAACTCTATAAAGCTCAACACATATTTCCCAATAAAAGAAATGATCCAGGAATCTTACAGAAGCAGAAAAGCAGGTTCTAGTAGAAATATTTTTTTTAGCTACTTCAGTCTACATGGAAATATTTAGCCTCCAGTATTTCAGTTTGAGGGGAATATAATGATATTTTTATGCATATGTGGCATAAAAGCATAGAAAGACATAATGTTCATACATAGGAGGACAAAATGCTCAATATTACTGCAGAATAATAATGTCTTTACTAGAGCAAAACTGCTTTTTGCATTACCACAAGACTCTCTTTAGGAATTTTCAATTGTGTGTTCAAAGGCTATTTTTTCTTCAGTTCCATTACCATCCTGAAAAAAAGAATGGTATAAAAAGATAAAAAAACAAACAAACAAGCAAAACACACACTCAGCAAAAAAAGAAAAAAAACCCAAACAAGAGAAATCTATACCAGTCATTAACCCCAAGATAGAGAATATTTGGGGAAGGGGGAAAATCACTAAAGACGTAAAACGCTTTGAGACATTTTTAAAGAACTTAAAATGACAAGTTGGACAGTATTTAGTGCAAGAAACAGACTGTGCAATAATAGTCTTCGAAGCTTTTATTTACTGTAAAGACAACTGAAGCTGGGGAAGATTTTACCAAAATTAGCTCCTTTCCATGAACTCAAAGAGAGAAACTTCTCTGCCTTGAATTCTACCTTCCAGTTGCCTTTTGCCTCAGGGGAAGGACCTCATGGATTTTTTTTTTTTTTACTTTCATACTCTTCCTAAAAATAGAATAATGAATAGCGAAGAACTCAAAGTAGGATCACAAAATGAACTATGAGATATATTTGATCCCATAGGCCTATGAGTTCTATATTTTCTTTTAACATACTTCATAATTATCTACTACCTTGATGAAGACTCTGGCTTCTCATGGTGCAGAAGACAAGATAAAATCCTGACAGAATTGTCTTTCTTTATACATATATACATTTATACATGTATATGGAATATTGCAGTAGAATGCTTTGCTGTAGAGGTGTTCCAGGCTGTTTCACTTAACCCTCCTTACAGAAGGAGATGTCTGAAGAGTTTATGGGTTGCTCTGTAAAATACAATATCAGATTTAATTGGTTCATATGTGATACTGACGTCTGGGAAAATGAAAGGTTGTTTTCAATAAAAAACAAACCCAAAAAAACCACATCCAAACCAAACCAAACCAAACCAAACCAAACCAAACCAAACCAAACCAAACCAGCAACAAATAATGAATATTCAATGAGGTTTGTGCTCTGTCTTCACTCTCTGAAGCTGTAATCCAAAGCCTATTAAGGAAATAATAAATTTTCTCAATCAGTAATTAAATTATGCCATAGGGAAGAAAAAATAGTAAAAATAATCCTATTGACTTTCTTTTATTTTGCATATAGATATCTTTGGAAGTATCTTTGGAAGTATCTTTCAATACTTTGAAAGTATTGTCCTTTTAAATATGCCTTTTTCATAGTGTTTACATACGTATATTCACCTGTATTTATATACAAAAGAGAGGAAAAACAACCCAAAGGAATACACACAGCCTTGCAAATGGAATAAATGAAAAAAAAAAAACAACCAACAAACCTGCACTTTGCTGGTGCTTGAACACTCCTGTCTGTACTGAAACTGATACAGGAGTACAATAATATCTCCCAGAATGCTGCAGGGCAAAAAGGGATAAGATCCTTTGTAAGCATTTTCACATGTATGACTGACTGAAAATATTTTTAAATCTTTACAGTAAACCCTCAAATCTCAGATAAATTATGCAGTGATGATACCCCCATGCTTCAGGGTAATGAATTAAACTCTAAATTAGGATGGTGTCGTAGTTGCACAGGTATGTGTAATCATAAGTGATCTGTATTACCCCTTGAATCACTTAATGACTTTGCACCTTGTGCTGAAAGCTTTTTTAGGTTTTATTGCCCTTTGAAGATCCTCCGTTCTGGTTTAGACATTAGTGGACTACAACTCAATACCAATGGAGGCATGACAGTAATTCATATTGCCTATAAGTAGTGTATGCTAAACACTTAAAAAACTTGAATTGTTTTCATTCAGAAATTGCTGATCTTGTACAGAGAGATGTTTGATTCTGTGACCACATTTTATGAAACACCTTTACCAGGCTCATGGAGGAAGGTTCCTTCTGAGACAGCAGTTTTAGTTCTTGGATGCAAGTAACAACTTTTTAAAATCTCAACTCTTCCTGTATTTATCTTTAAATAGCTTTTCAGAGAGCATATCTGAAACCTGTTGTTTGTCAGAGTTTCTACTCAAGACTGATCAGTACAGTTATGTAGAAGTGCTTTATGATAGGAATATATTCAAAAATTGTGATAAGGCACAATAAATCAAAGAATCATAACACCACAAAAGAGTGATTTAATGTCAGAAGGGACCTTAAAGCCCATCCAGTGCCACCCCTGCCATGGGCAGGGACACCTCCCACTGTCCCAGGCTGCTCCAAGCCCCAGTGTCCAGCCTGGCCTTGGGCACTGCCAGGGATCCAGGGGCAGCCACAGCTGCTCTGGGCACCCTGTGCCAGGGCCTCCCCACCCTCCCAGGGAACAATTCCTTCCCAATATCCCATCCAGCCCTGCCCTCTGGCACTGGGAAGCCATTCCTTGTGTCCTGGCCCTCCAGTCCTTGGCAATTGTCTCTCTCCATCTTTCCTGCAGCTCCTTCAGGCCCTGCAGGGCCACAGTGAGGTCACCCCAGAGCTTCTCCTCTCCAGGCTGAACAACCCCAGCTCTCCCAGCCTTTCCTTCTATACTTCTGCTGCATTTGCATTTTCATGCTTTAACCCCAGTAGGTTGATAAACACCAGGCAGCAGCTTGGTCACTGCTCCTCAGCGGAAGGGGCAGAGAATCAGAAGGGTAAATGCACAAAAGCTCATGGCTTTTGCTAGAAACAGTTTGATAGACAAAGCAGAAGCCGTATGTGCAAGAAGAACGAGGAATCCGTGCCCAACTTCCCATGGGCAGGCACGTGTTCAGCCATCCCCAGGCCCCATCATGCTTGGCAAACAAATGTCACCACTCCAAAAGTCCCGGGTTCCTCACTCCTGCCCCCACTTTATACCCCTAACATGAGGAGTGTGTGTGAACGTGCACAAACACACAGGGAAGGGTACAACTGATTGTTGTGGTGAATCTCCTTTCAGAACTTGTGGATCATCAGATCATAATCTGATTTTCTCCAGGAGAGAAGAAAGGGGTAAGGTAGCAATGCCAGCAACAGCATGTCCACTGTCCCCTGGGTTTTTGTCACTTTCCATGTTCTCATTTAGTTTAATTTTGGTTTCCAATGTAACTAATTTCATAAGAAGCCCTCTGGCACTGTGTACCTCAGCATTTCACTAAGAATTACCGACTGGCCCAGTAAAATACCCATTCCTTCTGTTAAATACCTGAGGAGTTTGCTTGCACAGAGACAGAAATTTGTTGTAGAATTCAGTGACACACTAATAGGTACACACAGAAAAATAATAGTTTTTCTGTTTTGTTCTGATTTTTTCCTGGTGAGCACTTTGGGGTTTGGTTTTTTTTTTGTTTTGGTTTTTTTTTTGTTTGTTTGTTTGTTTTTAATGTGCATAAGACACTTTTGGAACTAATGGGCTCACAAATTATGTAGAATCCTTGTGTGATACAAATCTGTTCTCCATCTGGAAAATACTTTGAGCTGGAATATAGGGAATTTTCAGAAAACAAAGTTAATTTATACAGGTTATCTAGTGTCTCATGGGACCTGTACACAAAGAACCATAGATGCATCTAAGAATAGTTTATTCTGGCATAGTCAAACATTATTTTTTCCCTCTTCTTTTATAGAAATGTCCTTCAATCATTCCATTTCTTCTTTATCTGCAGTGAATTTACAGGCAGCAATGTCTGTTGATGGATGATCCAGATTCATTCCAACACCAGGTGTTTTTTTCAGAATGTCATGTTGGGAAAAAATTGTGTGTGACTATGTGATGAAACTCTATGTCATAAAGCATGTCAACAGAAGGATAAAGTTAGGATTGCTCCCCCAAAAATGCATGTTTTTAGAGAGGAATTTTTGGGGTTTTTTTTTTTGGTTTTTTTGCATGTAGTTTGTAGGTATTATAAAGCAAATTAATTATATCTACAGCAATTACAGAAAAAATGTGTCCACATGAATAACCTACCAATAACAGTGAAAGGTTTTACCTCATTTCATAAACCTCCAACATGTAAATTACCTATTTTTAATGGCCCAGCCCTGGGAGCCAGATGATCAGAGGACAGAACAGCAGTTTTCACAGCTGTTTCCTCGTGTAAAACAACTGAGACTCAAATAAACACCCCTAATGGTCTCATGTCCACATCTGCCAAATTCAACACTTAAACTGTTGCTACTCCAACCTTCTGCCTCTCCTTTTGTTCCATCTTACCCCAAACCTATTTTCCTCACACGTGAATATTCAGTGTTATGCTAACCTAGGGTGTGTCTCGCAGCAAATCCTGCTTTACTCCTTCCCCTCCTCTTACCAGAATTCCATCATTTTCAATTGAATCCTCCTCAGCTTTTTCCTTCTGTCCCACTGGGTGAAAGTCACACTATCAATAGAAAAGGTTTTTGCACTTAAACTGAGATCATAATTCATTATGGGATTAGCATAACCATGCCTGAAATATGAATCCACTTTCAGTTACTCTTTTTTGTGTTTGCTTTGGTTTTGATTTTTTCTTTTCTCTAGTCTTATAGGTAGCCTAATACTTAATTTACTATAATTGATCTGTTCTCACGGATGCCATCGCCTATTGAAATTCCCATCCCTGCAGAAAGTTTCCATATAAAACAACTTCTATTGACTAGTGTGCTACCTGAAATGGTGTTTCAGTCTGGCTTTGTGGCCCTTGCTCTCAACTTGTCAGGAAAATTAAGATAACTTTCTGTTTTTCAAATAATTTGTAAGGAACCTCCAAAGGTGATATTGTGAAAAAAAAAGTAAATAAATAAAAGCACCTTTATTTTCCAAGGTCTAAAAGACCTGTGCTTTATCTTCATACAACAGCAATGATTAAGTTTGCAGTTCCATGAATTTTAAAATGGATCAGAATTGTGAGAATTTAGAAAATAAACTGCCTTTTGGTAACTTCTAGAATTCTCAAAAGAAATAAAGGTTTAAACACCATAGAAAGACTCTTTTACCTGTTATAAATGGAGGCTAATAGTGACTTTTCTTTGAAAAGCTGGCAACAATCAGAATTCATTGAAAACAATAATTGGCTTAAAAGCAGAAAAAGTTCAATGTGATGTAATTGGTTTTATGCTATTCTATGTTGAATATTTCAATTGTTATTGAAAGAAAAGTTATTAATCGAATAAGAAAATGAAAGATTGTATTGAAATGCTTCTCTCTCTCTCTCTTTCTCCCTTTCTTGCAGAATTAAGACTTTTATTTATGGTCATTGTAACCTATATTATTCCTTCAGAAATGGTTTAGACTGTGTCCCTCACAACAAATAGAATGTTCCCTTAAAAAGTGTAGGTAGGCTAAATTATTTCATTCAGACTTAAGTAGCTGTTCAGACACTTATGCCTGAACTGATATAGATTACATCCCATCCATGGTTTTCAGGAAATGTCACTAAAATACTAAATTGCTCATCAGTATGCTTATGACAGAGATGAGAAGTTGTAGATAATACTCAAGATTTGTCTATTCTTGATAAAATTAGTCGTGTGAGGCAGTGCATTTTCTGTCAAAGGTGTGGGGCAGCACCACATGAAAACTGCCCTTGCAGATCGAATTCCCCTGCAAACACTCACAGTGAAATTCTAACAGTTGCACTAGGGGAGGAAAAGATGGGAAAAAAATACGGAGATAACAGCTGTGTCTCTATCACAAAAATCAGTGATTCAAGACATAGTACAGAGAAATGATCACGATCTTATTCCAAGCTCTTGTCTCCACGCTGCTAACTTCATCTTTATGTATTTTAATGTATTGCTGACTTTGTTAGATAAGTCTTAAGCAGCTTTTTGTAAAGATCAAAGAAATCCTTCTGATGAGATCAAAGCCCTGTTTGCCCACTCCCTCCATGAAGGCAAGTGACACGTTTCCAGGGGAAGTCCCTCAGCCTAGAGAAGGATCTTGTCACACCTGGTGTGAATTCCGGTTTCTTTTTCTTCTGGACCCTCTTTCAACGTGATTTCTAAGGTCAGACAACAAGGTGGCCAGCACATCCACAGCTCCTGATAGTAGCAAGAGCCATTCCTTGGTGGGAGAGAGACCTCGGTGAAAATGTGCACAAGCAGCACAAGCTGCCAAAAATGAGAGTGTAGGCAAGGCAAGGCAAGGTAAGGCAAGGCTAAGGTATAATATTTTCTAGTCCAGCTTCTCAAGCCTCTCACTTAAACTCTAACTAGTTCCCTCTCTTGGTTTTTTGGTTTGGTTTGGTTTTTTGGGACTTTTTTTGGTTGTTGTTGTTGTTGTTTGGGGGGGTTTTTGTTGTTCGTTTGGGTTTTTTTACGTCTCCAGGAAAACCTAAACAGAATCTTTTCCTATCAGGCTTCTCTCAGCCCTAGCCTGGCATCTGTCTGTTGCCTGGAATAAAACATGAAACTTTTCCAAACAGTGTTAAAATGTCAATATAAAGGCAAATCTCTAATTGAAAGCTTTCAAGTGCACAATATGGGGATATGCACACGTGATACAGTGTTTCTACAATTGGTATGAGGTTAGTTAATTAGTAAATCTAACGAATATTGTCCAGTTAGAAGAGCAGTTGGTTAGGTAATTCCCCCCCAGGTTCTGCCCCATTGGAGCCCCCACCTGATCTTTTAGCCCTACATTTTATTATCTGTACAATGAATGGTGCAAAACCAAGTGTCCTCACTAGACTAAAGGCAAGGCTAAGCACAATTTCAAGAATGTATTAGTAAGGGTTCGTTAAACTATGGGAGAGGGCAGGAAAAGTACTGCAAGTATAACTGTGTATTAACAGTCTACAAAGCTAAAAATATATGACAAAAATATATATAAAAAGCTAAAAGTCTTTAGGCATTTTGTCCATCTCATCTATGGCAGGAAGCTTGTCCGGGGGACCTTGGTGTTGTGCAGCCTCTTTGCTCTCCCTTCTACTGTCTGCTCCAAGGCAATGATGTAAGTCCAATTAAAACTTGGGGCTGCATGCTAAATGCAAAGTAATGATTTCATCTTTGAGTATTTTGACTGAGCGAGCAGGAGAAATGACTTTCTCTCAAAATGTACCAGATAAATCTCTGTAAAAAGCAGCCTCTCCATCTCCATTGCTAATTTGCTAAACCAATTTAAAATCCTAAGGCAGCAACTAAATACCATTTGTCATTTTAATTTTGAGGTGATGGATATACACTTAAAAAGGCATCGCTGTGATGAATGTTGCTGGGACATCTGAGCATCTCCGAGGAGGAAATCTCGCTGCCGAGGGAAGGCACAAAGCAGGAGATAAGCAATTTCATGTGTTTAAAGGAACTTTGTACCTGATTTACCTGTTCTTAATGCACTGACATAGGGCTCTTTAAAGGAAGCTGAATTCCTGGCAGTCTTTTTCAGTCCCTCGAAAATCAGATTCCAACAGATTCTTCAATATGAAAAACTACATCACTGAAAATTTGATATTGATCTTTTTAGCTTTTACATTTTTGAGGCCAGAGGGAACTGATTTTGGGAATAGCAGTAGATTTATTTTGGAGCTCAGGTGGCATCCATTTTATTCTGGCATATCAACAAACATTTTCAGTCTGCCCATCTGCTTCTTTAATCCACTGAATGCTTAAATCAGGAAACATGTTAAGAATGACCTTTTCTGCTTAGATTTATAGTCCCGTTTAGATGCTTCTCAGTAATGAAAAATGTTGAGCTGGGTTTTTTTTTAGATCAGATGAAACCAGATCAGATAGTTCAAAATCTGCATAGTTGCAACAACTCGGGAGAAAAAAAAAATCAGTTCATCTAGGCCAGAATAAGTCAGATCAGAATACCAGAATACAAACTGCACTTGGATAAGTATTACACATTATACAGTGAAAGCAATGGAATAATTCCCTTAATAATTAATGCAGTGTCATGACTGCAGTAATGTGGTGCTCAGCATTAAGGTAGTGGGACAGTGAATAATGATTATCTGGGTCAAAGTGATGGTTTAAAGGGATATTTCCAAGTTGTTGGAGTTCAGGGTTTTTTGTTTGTTGGTTTTTTTTTTTTTTTTTTTTTTAATTTGTCTTTATTTTCTTTTTTACTGGAGTACTGAAGCAAGACTGACAAATAAATACAAATATATATACACATTTTTTCCCCTTAGGGGATTGCTTTAGTTTTTAAATTGGAGGTATGACATTTACTTTGTGGAGAAAAATACTCATGATGCTGAGAAGGAAAAAGAGACTATAAGGAGGTGCAATGAAATAAAAAGAAAAAAAACATTAAAAAAGCAGAGAACCCACACAGTGTGGAAAGCCTGTGAAATGCACTTAAATGGTTTGTTTTTCACCCACTAAATTCAATGGAATTTCACAGCTATCCTCAGTCCAGAGGGCTTTTGCAGTGCTGGCTTAGTGAATAGTTGGAATTATGGCTTGTAAAGGTGCTGGGTTTTTGGGAATTCTCTTTTATCATATCCGACTTCTTTGGCTCTAAGTAGACTGAGGCACATTGGAAATGCCCAAAGAAATACTATCCTTCAGTTGTTCCTTGATTTAAACACTCAGTAGGTTATTACAGCAGCAAGGCAGATGATGGAACAGTATAAAATTTGGCAGAAGTCGTAGCAACTGCTGTGCAGATGGACAGCCATAGAATGTGAGAAGCATAAGAATATCAAAAATACCATTCCTGTGCTGTCTGCAGCTCAAAGAATCTCAGGAATTGTTGCAATATTTATGTGATTGAAGAAATCACAAGGTTGACCTCTCACTTGTAAGCTCAGTTGTGTCACTTCTCAAAATATGCATGACTAATAGAAGACAGAAATTACAATCAAAATTGCACTAATAAGTATGATTAGAATGGAGATACTCCTTAGATTTCATGCTCTTCATCCTGACAGTATTGATCGTATTGACAGCAAATTCTTTAACTACCAAAAAATTAAAACAAAACAAAACGCCAAAACTATCATTGTGCTGTTGAGACACGATTTCTAATAAGAAAATGTATCTTGGGTGAATATCTCTGATGGTTTGAAGGTTACCTGTTCTACAGAAAGCTGTCATCGTAAATTAGATTTTTTTTCTGACAACCACTGCGTTCTTAGGGGATCTCATCCCTCAGAAATGTGTTTCCTACTAGACAATCTTTACACTGCTGTGAGCTGACTAATCCCAACTGATGGATTGACAGGAAATTGCGACTCGAAGTTTAGTCAGCTCTGCTTTTTATTCCCAGCAAGTCAGGGTGCTTGTACGATTAAAGTACAATCTTGGCTGCTCCTTTGAATTTCAGGCATCGTAGGTTTTTATAGTGAGATGATAATTTGTCATCTGGGAAAGAAGGCACTTACATACCCTTACACAGTTAGATTTAGGGAATCAAACCTAGTATGAGTGAAATTATACACAGCAGAGTGTGGTAACTCATCAGTGATTCAGATACTATTGATCCAAAATCTCAAAGGTATGGGCCTTTAAAGAAATGCACAGAAACAAATATAAAATGAAATTTAAGTATGTTCCCTAAGTAGTAGATGTCGGTCCTGCTTGGCGTGCATATGACTAAATTGGGTGCAAAGACAGATAACTGGACAGGTAGAAGAATTCTGACCAGAAAAAGAAAGAAAAAAAAAAAAGAAGGGAAAAAAAAAAAAGTTTGGAGATTTTTTCATCTGTTTTCTTTAGTTTAGTTTGATTTCTCTAATGCTTTTCTTAAGAAGAATAAGGTTAGACAGTAAGGAATAGTTAACCCTAAATATGTTTTCACACTTATTTCATTTAATGTAAAAGGCTATCAGAACTGCTTTCCAGAAAACTTCATGTGTATGTGAATGCTTTTGAAACTTTCATTAAATACGGTTTTCCACTACAGCTCAGTCTTTGAAAAAAAAGGTTATGCTTCATCTATTAATTTCAGTTTATTTTCTAACAGTAGAAATGCAATTTCATTAAGTAAAATTCCACTGAAAGCTTCTCTTTTGAGTGATAGAAACATTAACTCCAAATTTCTGGAAGTAATTCCCGAACAATGCAGAGGTTTTCTGAAGAAACCTCTAACTGATTTTTAAAAAGTTCCATGAAAAAAAGAAAAAAAGTGCTGATTGCACTTTTCTTATAATAAATCAAGAGCTACTGCAAAAACTGAGATGTTCCTCCCCCAATTCAGTTTTCTTTTCCCTAGATTGCAAAGGCCAGACCCTTCAGTTTCCCCAGATTAGTCCGGAATGGATTTGAGAGGAAAATTCCTGTGTTCCATACGAAACCTTATCTTTCAATGCACCACCACAACATTTACTTACTTAAAATGTCACCCTCTTGACTCTTTAAGTGTCACTCATCACCCACTTCAGACTTCAGAACATTTTCTGCAGAACTGTTGCCTTCCCTGTTCCCATTTCTGTTTTTGGTTTCTCCTCCCAACGAGGAGCGCTCAGCGTGTGCCGGTACAGGAGGCCTACACTGCTGACAAGAAAAAAACCCTGAAGGACGTGAAGTACTTGAAAACCCCTTTTTCATGTGGAAATCGAGCAAGTTTCTAGATCAGCTTGTCAAATCAAAAATAGGAAGATCAAGAGTGATTATCCATAACCACCAATTTATTCCTTTCCCTGTCCAATCTCTGAAAATTCAAATGCGAAGACATGATCTTTTTTGGGTTTTAAGTACTCAAAGTGGACTAGAAGGGTCATAGCTTCTTTCTCAAGCTCCACTTCTTAAAATTTCATGTACTGCAATAAAAATGTGAGACCTCAGATGATCCCAATGGAGGACATAATGAGACAAATTAATATCTGGTGCATTTTTACTGCCCTTCAGAGAATTATAGGAAGACTGACTTTGGATGGCTGGTTACTAATTAGCTGGCAGGTTTAATGACAAAGTCCTGATTTTAAAAGACTGCAGTGTTAACCTAACGCTGTAAGAAATGCCTTTAAATTTGTTCTGTTCTCTATTTATTTTTGGCTCTTGGGTTGCCTTTATGTGTTTCAAATTTCTAGTTTTGGGCAGCAGCTGCTGAGCTCCTCCAGTGCGTCTGCAGAGCAACAACTTCTATTATTCAAAAAACCCAAGAATTTATTCTTCATAATTCATATTGATAGTCTCGATGCATCTCCCAACACTGAGTGAGAGAAATAGTGTGTGATAAAGTGAGAGAAAATGATAAAGTGACGTCTCTACAGACTTCAACAACTCAAAGATGAGGGTCATGAGGATCATGGCACTTCCCTTTGAAGAGCTGTCGATAAAATAAGGTGGGTTTGGAGGTGTGTCTGCAACCAAAAATGAAAAAGGTGTGGTTGTTAGAAAATGGTCTTTATATCAAAGCAACTGCCTGGGCTCACCTTTCCTCACCATGTGGGAAGTGTCAAAAATTGCGTTATGATTGTCAGGATATGCAAACAAGTGTCATTTATTCTATGTTTCTGTCACTTTTGTCTTTTTTTGTGCCTAGGCTCTGGTTGAATGGTAGTCTGGTCAGCATTTCTAGGCATTAGAGCTTCCCACACCATGTTTTAGACGGTTAATCCTAAAATCATGGAGTCACGGAATGGTCTGGGTTGGAAAGGATCTTCAAGCCCATCCAGTGCCACCCCCTGCCATGGCAGGGACACCTTCCACTGTCCCAGACTGCTCCAAGCCCCATCCAGCCTGGCCTTGGACACTGCCAGGGATCCAGGGGCAGCCGCAGCTGCTCTGAGAATTCCATCCCACCCCTTCCCCACCCTCACAGGGAAGAATTTGCTCCAAATATCCAACCTAAAGTTACTTCCTGTCAGTTTGGAGATAAGAAGGAGTTAATGTCTTTTCACTGATTCGCAGCTTTGATCCATGTTTTCCACCTGAAAATTAGCTCTTGAACGCAGATAAATAATATTTTTGCCATGCTTTTCTTCTGTTTTCCCAGCTGTGCAGAGGCAGAGTGAGTATCCTGTACTTGCGCACATATCGATGGCTGCAGCAGGAACACCACTCTGAAAAGTCAAGCCTCATTACCTGTTCCCACGGGCCCCAGTTGATCTTGATTTCTTCTCCTGTGCTTACAGAATAGAACAATCAATACTCCAGAATAATGTATGTGCAATTAACAGGTCTCCTCAGGAGCAGAACTGGCAAAAATGATGGAGATATGGTTTGCAAAGCTAGGATACAACCTCAGTCAGTGCATTAGCTCATGATGGAAATATTGGCAGTAACTTTTTTATTGTAGCTTTGGGCCATGATAAATCTGAGTTATTTTAACACAATGCATCTCTGATAGACCTAAGTGGAAGAAGAAGAAGTTAAAAGTTGCACACGGTTTGGAGTTTTTGTTTTTATTACAAACATTTCCTCAACTGCTTTCCTATGTCATCCTTCATCTCCTCTTTATTACTTTGGTTTTTCCTCATGCAATCTTTTACTATAGGTTCTCTACTGTGAAACCCGTATCTGATTTAATGATGTCTATAGCCTTGCTTTCATTCTCTTTGTGCTCCTCTTTTGTGGTCATTGCTTTCACCGCTTCTGGTCAAGCTGCCACTCTTAAAGAACTTGATTTAATTCCTATCATAATCAGTAAAGATTCGTATGAAGTCAGTGTCTCCCTGATAGAACTCAACAAAGATTCTTGCTTCCAACCATCACATGTATTTTTTTTTCTTTCCTATCTTTGTCATGAAATTGTCTGTATTTTTCAATTAAGCATAGAACCTTTTTCGTCTTTTTTTCCCCAATACCTACATCTTGGTATTTCAATTACTGGTTATCATTTCATGTCATGATGACATGACATTACTTTTTTTTTTAATAATCTTATATTACACTTATCTAGTCTAATTTAATTATATTTCAAATTTTCTCTTCATCCTCTGACACCAGAAAGCATTGCTCTGACACTAGAAAGCATTGTCTCTTATGAGAAACTATTAACATGTTTAGCAAGAAGTCTTAAGTCCAAGACATGATATTTTAATAAGCTAAGTCATCTGAAAAAAGTCTCTTACCTCTCATTACAAAGTTCAGGATTTATGAATAGAAAATTACTGGATTTTCAATATACTTAGATTCCCACAGTCCTTTAGAATATAGTCTGACAAATTCTTTTGAGGCTTTACAGAACCAGTCATGTTATTAAAAAATCAGAATAACTGCACTCAGTACATTTGATTGCAAGTGTATCGTATCATAGGGAAAATAACACTTTGAATGCATATATTTCATTCTCTTTCTCAACAAACCTTTATCACTCTTCTTTCACAATTCCCAAAATGAAAAGCAGAACATTAAACTCAAGTAATGCTTAAATTGAGGAGCTGTGTGTGAGGATAGCTAATGCAATTTAAATGTTGTGTAATTCAAATATGCAAAATTAAGTTATAAAAGGGAATATCTTGGTTTGAGACACGTTTTTACATTCTCTTGTCAAGTGACTTTCGCAGGATGTCGTTTCTAACCATCCTTGAATGCAGTATTGCATCTCATACTGCCTTATCTTCAAACTGAGTGCTGCAAAAGCCACAGACTGGAAGCAAAATGTGTGTGTGGGTGAAAATTACATCTTGTTAAGCAGATGTGACAGCAAGTTAATTGTAAGGGAGTATAGGCAGACTTTTCAATTCAAGTGCTAATTATTTAGCTATAATAACTTCATGGCATTATTTATTTCCCAGTAATTTTTTTTTTTTTAACTTCAAGCAAGATTTAAAACTCCCAGTTCATCTCACAATGATCACTCCAGAGCTTCCTGATGTGGTCTACACCCCTGCAGAACTATTTTCTCTTAAACAGATTATGACCTCGGTAAAGGAAAACAGCTGAAATTTGTATAATTTGAGCAAAGTACAGCTGCATCCTGGTGGACCATCACAGCACTCTGAGAAGATGGTTGTGGGTTCTGGTGCCTCTCTGACAGAGCAGCAGAAGTCAGGCAGTGCAGGAATATAATTCCATGACTGTCCTGGAGAGCTGCTCCAGCCATGGTCATGGATATCAGGGTTTCTCACTGACCCCTCTCCTCGTGGGCTCTGCTCGCCCACTGCTCTGTATTAAACAGGAAGGAATCGCTATTTTTATTCTTCACTCGTGCTGGGACTTCAAGGGTTTCAGTTCAGAAGTCAACAGCCCAAGATGAATCTGCCAGAAGGACTGATTTATTTCTCATGAATTAGATGTTTAGCCCATAGGTACTTGGTTCTCAATGAATTTGTGGCTCCCTCAATTACAGGATTATTTTACCTGGAAGCCTGAAACTGTAGTTTCTGGGAAAAGTGCTTCAGATTTTTACACTTCTCAGCCAAAACACACAATGATTTCAGAGGCTATTGCACAATTTTGCCCTCCTCTGGAGTTCCAACCTTTCTTTTCAATGAGAGACCTGCTCTGATATTCTGTTGGGTCTTCTGAATTTACCATGTTACCTTATCTGTGTTTGTACAGACTTGAAACACAGAAACTTCATGCTCTCAGCCAGTCAGTGACTGATTCCAGTGTATATTTGCTCAGTCTTAATATCCCTTCTAAGGAAGGTAGTAAATCAAGAATGCAGCTATTTAGTAAGTTTGATGAGTCACGAAAAATCTTTTTGCTGGAGAAAAGAAATCCAGTGTCCATACTTGATGTTTTCCTGAATGAAGGAAAAAAATTTCTTTGAATATATTAGACAAGGTCAGAATGTGGAATTTCGTTCTCACTGTTCTTCTTTTTCTGTCATTTTTAAAAGGATTTTCACTATCTGCAATTAAAATAATAAATAAATAAGAAGATCTATTCCTCCTGACGAGAAAAATTATAAATCCTGTAAATAAAGACACATTTTCTTCTTCATATCTCCTTTTCAGGTATCAAATAAGGGAGAAGTTATGATTAGACAGTGGTAGTTTAGATAATAGTCTTTTTCCTTGAGAACAGTAATTAGACTTTAGTTTATAATGGACTATTGTTCACGAAGCAGTGTGGTTTAAGATCTTGTTTTGGTTAGGACATTAGAAATGGTCAAATGTGGTGGTCAAATCATAGAACAAGCCAGGCATTGAAAAATTCCCTTGCACATGCGGGCATCTTTCTGAGCATTTGTTTTTAATCAGTGCTACATTTCTCTTTCTCAGAGTATGACTCGTTTTATTTGTGGACATTTATCAAAGTTAATTTCTGGCAGAACAAGTGCTGAGCAGGCAACACACATTTATGGTGCAATGTTCTGAGAGGAGAGCTTGGTCCTTAAGGATTGTGTCCATGTACAGCATACATTGTATTTATCTGAGAATTGCGTTAGTCTCAGCTTTATATTTCATGGGACTGTGTATTATATAAAGGTTCATATGTACGTATGTTACAGTTCCACTAAATGCAATATGTGCATTCTAACTCCTTTGAAGTCAAATGAATTCACATATTCTTCATTTATTTTGGACGTCTGCCTTTAGAAAACCTAAAATATTTTTGAGACAGCCTTAAAATGAAGCCATAAGCAAACATAAAGTCCATATTACTCTGTGTGGGAGTTAATGCTTCCTCTAACTTAGATGTTACAGTGATGAAAGCACTTGCATTTTTCTTATTTTTTTACAAGATACTATTCCATTTCTTCAGAATCTCTCTAAGCTTCAACACATTGAGCATTGTTCATGTTCTACATGTACTTAACGATATCAACACACTTAAAAAACAAGGTTTAAGTCTTTTAGAATGTGTTCCTAATCAGTTCAGTTAAATATGAAAGACACAGTCTGGGGAAACTGGGTGATCATTTCAAGCCGTTGTCCTGTGTTTGGTTTTGTAACACGCCCAAGTTTTCAGAGGAGGCACCGAATATTTCCCAACATGTTGGCTTTGTGCTGGGAAGCCATCTGTTATCTCTGTGAAAAATATGCTCTGATTTGGTCAGCTATAACTTATCTCAGTTCTCGTACACTCTGGTGTTTTACAAGCACACAATTTAATCTTTTGGGTTTTGATCATGATCAGTGTGGATCTAATGACCTGTGTGTATAATAAAGGACCACATAGCTGTTCATCAAGGTGAAGACCAGGTTATCTTCAAATTTCTTTAATACTAACTATTTTTAAAATGCAGTACCTTTTTAAAACAAGAGAAATCTCTTGTAGCAACAAACTGTTTATTTGGCTTGATATGAAACAAAAAGTAAAAGTCAATTGCCTTGGAGTAAAGTGGATGTATCTGTTTCAGGTAATGCACTTAGGTTTTATCACTTGTTCAAGTGACCTCACTTCACACAGTAAGTCACAGAGGCTGTAAGCAATGTGTCACAGGCTGAAATACAGAAAACTAGCAGGTAAAATGTGAAAGCATACCACAAATCAAAAGCCCTGGGTGTTGCTGACTGTGTCCTAGTGTTTGTGCACATCGTGGTGCTTTTTTACATTCCACGCAGCGCTACACTTTGTGACTCTGTTCATAGTTCTTTCAATGAAAAGAATCAATCTAAAATTTTACCTGTGTTTTGGTGTATCTGTTGCTATCAGGTGTTTTCCTGTGCTTTCCCCGCTCTTTAGTGCACATTTGTTTAAGTCTACAACCCCAAAACTGGCTAAATATAAGTGGAACCGTCAGAACTTCACTGTCACTGGGGAGGCTGGGTAGACATTTTGAGAAGTATTTATGTTGTTCCTGAAATGTATTAAGCCCCGAAGGCTAAAGTGTGAACATTAGGGTTCCTATCCACAACCGGATTCAGATTTTTACATGGAAATATTTATGGTTCTAAAGTAGTCTCAGAGTTTTCTTAGCATGTCATCTAATTCTGGCACAATACAGTGTTCCAGGGTGAAAATAAATGTGCCTCACAGGACTATGTGTCACTTGGTAGGTCAGCATTTTCCATCATCATCGTGTTCTTGTTCTAAATGTACTAACTCAGCAATTTTTAACCTTTTTTTATTGAGCCAGAACTGCTTTACAGCTCCCCAGATGAGCCTGGAAGGTTTCACCTACAACATCATCAGTGATGTTTGGGGTGTATTTCCTGTAAGTGTTCATGCTACATGCCAAAGAAGATATTTATTTCCCTCTTGCATCCCTGATGATGAGAATTACAACTTAGATTTCAGCCGTCTCTGAAATATGTTGTGGTCAAGTGCAGCCCTGCTACAGCTGAGTGTCACCGTCCTGAGCCTTCACTGTCACTCAAGATTACATCTTCAGCAGGTGTTTTGGGGTTTTTCATTACTTATTTGTGATATCTGTTTTCATATCCTGTGTTTTAGAAACTGCCCAAGGCATTAAATCCTAACAAAAATCTTAGGATAAGGTGCAAGCTGAACATATCAAAAGATTTTCAGTCCTTTTATTGAACATATACAGGACTATTTGACCGTGGGAATAATTGCAGTGAACTAAATATTTACTGAAAGACACCAAAATTTTCTAAAACTTTTATTTGCTGTGTTTGATAGAGGAGCTGAAACATCACAGATAATTTTTTAAGGACTGCATGAATTAACATTAATGAAGTCTTCATGTGAAGTTCTCTATTACACTTTGCAGGTCTTTGCAGAAAAGTAATGTAAGTTCACATCTGATTGCTGGCTCTCTGTTAACCAAGGAGGCTTCAACTGAACTTTCTTGTTCTTTTAGTGCTTCTTTATGTTATAGAATCAGAATGTGTTCCTAGTGCGTGGTCGGGTTTTTTGGTTTTTGGGGTTTTTTTTGTTTGCTTGTTTGTTTGGTTTTTGTGTCATGTGTATATCTGTAGTCTATAATGGAAGTAGAAAAACCTTTTTTTTTTAAATTTCCCTGGAAATAGAGTCAATTTATTTGGTGCTCTGTCTCACAGCAGTTAAACATTATTCTGAATCACATAATGTAGCAAATTGTATTTTGTCTATGACTTGGGGTTATCTCCAATCAGTAGCATTCCATCTAAGAAAGTGGCTGTCAGTTCTGTACTTAGATTTTTTGTGTTCTCCAGTTCTTCATCCAAACCAGAACCTTGAAGTAAAATTGTCATAATCTGACACAGATCAAAACTCAGAGCTTTTAAAGCTGTACTCTCTGGAAGGTTTATTTTTTTCACGATGATGTTTTAAACTGCATTAACTTAACAGAAAGTGAAAATAATTGGGAGAAAAAACCCACAAACAACAAAAAGACCCGGAAAGATTGACAAAGCAAACTGTGATGGTATCATATCAATAATATCTCAATGTGTTTGATTAGAGACCAAGTTTTACAGGTAAGCCCAGGTAACCCTTTCAATGACATATTTTTCCACTTGTATACCAAATATATAGAGAAAGGGTCGTAGATAACACCTCAGCTGGAAAGTTAAAACGCTCTCATCTTCTTTTGAAATTTGGCAAGGCTATCTCCCCCTCGTGCTGCAGGGTCCTTTTGCTATTCCCATGGTTTCTTGTTGGGCTTATTAGGTGTTGGCTGTTAAATACCCGCAGAAGCCTCCAGCACAGCTCCGCTGTCGCTGCCGGCTGGGTCAGGGCCATGTCACTGCCCCTGGGTGTCCCCTGGCAGAGCAGGGCCGTCCCCTACCCTCCACTCACAGTTCCCAAGGCCTGCACGAGGGCAAAGACTCATTTTCTCCTGGATGATTCAGTTCCAAACTCTGCCAGACACAAAAGGATATTCCGCTCTTGCACTTCGTATGGAGGCATCCCAGTTTTCAAACTCGCGCAAATCCACTCACACAAGAAACACACTCTACCCGGTCCAGAGTTCGTAATTTAATATCCAAATACTTCAGCTTCTGAAGCTTCCAGAAGGTCTGTGAGGAGTTTTAAAGCTATCAATTGAGAACCCTGTTGTTATTGAGTACCACTGATTTTTCTTCTTGGAAGCATGGAAAATACAAGCTCTGGAAAGCAGGAATGTCTGCAGACTGTGAAGTGTAGAGGCGTTTCTTTTATGACTAAGTTGGCTGGTAGCTACAGAAAAAAAAAAAACAACATTAAAGTTCCGTTACACAACTGGAGATTTGTCATGTAGTTAGTTGAGAGACACCACTACTGATGCTGACAAAAATAATCTTTGAAGTATTCGCTGTAGCCCAAAAACTTGTGCAGTTGGTATGGTCAGTTCAGCTTGGCTGCTCAATCAGCTGAAGAAGATCATTCCAGAAAATGTTATCTTTGCCCAGAAATCTGTTTGGGGGCCCTTGCTTATTTGTTTAGTTTATGTTTATTTTGGTTTGGTTTGGTTTTTTGTTGGTTTGGGTTTTTTCCGTTTGTTCGCTTGCTTGGGTCTTTTTTGTGTTGTTGCCTACTTTTGGTTGGCTGGTTGTTTTTCCTTAAGGAAAGGTCAAAGCACAGGAATGTACAGGAATACCTGAACTCATAGAAAAAAATTGGAGTCTGCCATGATTGCTTCAGAAATGTTGCATGCATAAGGGTCACTTCTTAAAACCAGGCAGAAGAGAGAGCAGAGGTTGGGGCGACACTGTCAGGGTGCCACTGATCCCTTATTTCATTAGGCGTAGGTCTCACCTTCCAAAAAGCCTTATTCCCTCACGCCAGCTCACACCGAGGATTAGATCATCTGAAGCAGATGGACGAAGCTGGAGCCTTCCTACAGTGGCCAAATTTGTGGCATCGCTGCTGCAGCAGCCGGGGCAGGCTGCCGCCAGGCTCTGCTTTGCCTCGCCCGTGCCTAACCCGGCGCTCTCGATCACGTTTCCTCCCGCAGTAACAGCTTCAATGTTTGAAATGCTCGTGGTTCCTGGCAGGTTTTAGTTGGTTTCTCGAACAAGAGGAAGCTTGTTCAGCTGGAGGCATTCACCACCTTGGCCACTGTGGTGGGGATGGGTGCTCAGAACCCCCAGTTACACTCCACTGGCCCACAGCCATGCTGGCTGAAGCAGAGGGTCAGGTCTGAAGCTAAAAAGTGGTCTTGACTAAAAATATGAAGCTTCAAGGTGGTCTTGACTGTCCAAAACACTTGAAGCTGCAAGGTGATCTTGATTGTCTAGAAAATGTACCTTCATCTAGTCCACTTCATCTACCACTGTCCGCACCGACCGAGGCCTCACGTGATACTTATTGCTTCCTCTTTTTAGGACAAGGAGCCTGAAAGAATTAATTCTGTGTCCTGAGTGACTTACAATACAACGCTGACAGTATTTGCTGCGTGCCTTGAGGTGAGAAAAAAGGAAAGTTTGGGTAATTGACCATGCAAGTAAATTTTCTAGGGTGCTGTCAGAAGACAAGGTGATCTGCAGAGGGGCAAACCTTGGGTGGTCACTTCCTTCAAGCAGGCAGCTGCCCCTGAAGCCAGGCTTCACGAGAGATTGTTTATTTAAAACACTCTCCAAAAATATATATGTACATTACAATTAAAAAAAAATATATTTGCACGTCAGCAGCATCCAAAGGCTGAGTAGAGACAGATGCAATGTTTACAGAAATAAACAAGTGGTGAAAACTTGTAAATACCTTTAATTTAAAGTTCAAAGTCAACACAGGAACAGATTTCTAGAAATGAGCTGAATATACTGAGGCAGGAAATGAGTGGAATGTTTTTAACCCTTGAGTAGTGAATTCAAGAACCAAACTTAATGATATTCAAGGTCTTTGACTCAGGTTTTCCACTTTTACATCCTACAACCTAAGTGTCACGAACACGTATTCACGAATCAAAATATTTTTTTCGGTTTAGGGCTTTATTTGAAATCTCAATCTGTCTCAGATGAATTCTGGCTATGAAAATGAGGTTGGGTATTTTGAATGCGCTTGTTAAATCTGTATTACTCAGCACAGGATAAAGAATGTTTAAAAAGTCCTGCAGATTTGTTGGAACAGAGTCTGGAATACAAGAATATTTTTGAAGCTGAATGCTTTAATCATTAGTTTGTGAAGAACTTGCTCACAGTTTCATTCCTATTTTAAAGTTCAGTGGAACTTGTGAATTTTAGAAGAAAACAATCTAATATATTTAAAAAAAATGAATACACTTTCTATCTAGTACTGCATAATAATCACATTCTTAATTTTCTTTCTAAATGTAAGGTAGAATTGTGGTTTCTGTCTATGCAGCAAAATTTTTTATGCAATGCTGTATTAGCAGACATTCGTGTACACTAATATTTCACTCAAAATTAAAAAGGGTCTTGAAGTAAAGGAGATTAAAAATCTCATTTATCATTTACCTCCAGCCTTGTGGTCATATCTGACACTCCATAAACATGAAATATAGTGGACAGATCTGTGTGAGTTGCAGAACTTTTCTGCTTGTTTGTAAAGTTTATGTGGTAGAACATCTGATATGCCTGACTCAGGCAGATCTAGTTTAAAAAAAAAATAAGAAAACAAAACCAAATTTTACTACAGGGTCTTCACACACATGCAAAAAGAGGGAAATTGATAGAGAATGAGGAATGAGAGATAAAAAATGCTTAAACTCTGGTTTGCTGTCTAGAATTTAATCCCTACAGTGGAAGCATAAGTACTGGGACCTCTGGACTGTGATGAATAATGCAGGGGGGGGTTTGATGATGTAGCATTGCCTTCCTTTCACAGAGCAGCCTCGCCAGGACTGTGGCTTTGCTTGCCTGTCACATCTGTTACCTCCTGAAGCTGTGGAGCACAGCATATGTAGGTGAAGTCGTTTTCAAGCTGCATAAAATATTGTCTCTCCAATGCGCAGTAATTTGCTTTTATTT
>JACSVZ010000014.1:71872066-71970217 GCA_014706295.1 Lycocorax pyrrhopterus obiensis | reverse complement strand
GTGAGCTCTGAGGTGGACAAGGAGGTACAGAATGTGCTTGGAGATTGTTTGTTTGTTTGTTTTTTCCCAAGTCCAGCTGAAAACAAAATGACACCTCTTGCACCCTTTTGCTGGTTCAAAACCAGCCATAAACTACTTTATTTTACCTACTCGTTGTACAGTGGTATTTTCCTGAGATGGTGGATCTGTGTTTGTCGTAACAAATCAGGTTCTGTTCTGTACTACAGAATATTTTTACAGACCTCTCTTTTCTGGTTTCTCAGCAGGTTTCCCGTTATGCCACTCAGTCCGAGGTGGTGCTGAGTACTTTCATCTTGTTTTCATCTCATTTTGCTTTTTGTGCAAGAAGAGCTGAAAGATAAGAGGTTTATAATGCCTTTTTTAGAGAATATCCCCATATGAATCACTCTGCTGAGCTGCCATTAGAAAAGAAAGTCAGGACTGGTAGAGGAAGCCTCAATATTACTTTTTTAATGTTTTTTTTAATCATATCCTGTTATAAAGATGTGTTGAAAAAAAGAATGTGGTTGCCTCTTCTTTCAAGCAGGTGAAAATAACTTTGAAGAGTCCACCTGACATTACAAGAGAGAACCAGAAAAAAAATTCAGTAATCAATTGATTTATGATATACGTGACTCGTTACCAGCAAAGGGGGCAAAATGGGACACTATTTTTCAATTGGACTTCTGTTTTTTGACACAATTAATAAACAACATAAGGAACTTTGTAGGGCAAATGACAGTCAAAACAAGTGTTTGGTTACTGGATTTTGGCAAATTAATTTAAGATTTGCAATGAAGTTTTTTGTGATGAGATAATTATGTGTGAAAGACAAATGACCTAGAAGTGCCAAAATTTATACTTCCACAAGTCCTAAAATATTTTTTAAAAACTCTCTCTTATCACCTAAAATTTGCGTAAAAATTTGTCTAGTGTAGGTCTCAACATTTAACCTCAAGTGGGAAATTACCTCCAGTGGGTTTTGTTGAGTGTAAGAGGGTTCAAAACAACTGGATAGTATATTTTTTAAGCATTTTTTTTATAAAAGGTTTTGGAAAAAAACATAAGACCATGATGCACTTTCTAAGTACAAAAATACCAGATGGCAAGAGGTTGAAGATAGATAGGTGACATAGATTGGAAATAAATTAGGTATTTTATGCATTTTATCACCAAAATCTACCATTTTAACACAACACCTAATCTGCAGAGCATTCTCGATTGCAGAATATTTTTGGGCCCATATTGAAGCTATCTTTTCTTTCTAAAGCTGAGACTTTTTTTTCAATTCAGGAAATACAACAGGCTGATTTTATACAAGAGTTAATTTTGATGTCTTGTAGTTGTAAGATCTATGAACCAGAAGAAAATGTTTCAGTTGAAGAACTTCTCAATTACTGAAAGTGCATTTAGTTTTTGTTGTACTGTTAAGTTTGCTTTAATGTCAAGTTTCAGATCAATAATTTCTTAGGGATTTGGGACATACAGGGAAGAAATTGCATATGTTTAGATGAACTTCATTTCTTACATCAGAACCGTGGTAAAACCCTTTACCAGAAAGGGTAAAAAAAATATGAAAATAATTGATTTCTTGTTGCAATTAGAGTGAGCTCCTGTTACCAGAATATTGAAAGTTCCCCCAAAGCATCTTGATGTTAAAAGTACTTTCATCATAGCTTTCATTATTATGCCCTAGAGGAATAAATATTCAATAAACTGCACCCAGATTATTAACAAGAACTCCAGCAAAACAATTTGCTAACACAACCTGGTAAATCACCCAAATGTCATGCAAAAGAAGCAAAGCAAGCCCAGGACCCTGGTACAGAAAGTGAATTTTTACTTAGGTCCCAAAGATAATCTTCTGTTTCAGAGGTTTATCACAATGGTTTGGAAAAAAAAAGTCAACTCTGTGTTTTGTTAGTGTTGCTGAATTGTATTTCTAACAGAAAGACTTGAAAGTACGTTTTGGGTCTGGAATAATTTCACCAAAAGAAAAATCAAAAATATTAATGACAGTGCTCATAAATTTCCATATTCCTGAAAGAAAACTGTATAGCCAGATGAAACTACACTGTATTTACCATTAATTCTGAACGAAATGTGAATCTTGAAGGATCATATATAGTAGTGTGAACGTTTGAATAGTGGTCCAAGCAAGATCCGTTGGCCATGTCTAGCCTATTATGACAAAGCTCTCGCAGGCAGTAGTCTGTAGCAGCAGGCTATTGATAAATTCCTGGCTATCCGTGGATGTCTGGAATACTAAGCTGAACCTGGTGGTGTTCATATGTAGCGAGCGTTTGTCTGCCATTTGTGCATTTGATGTGTGTGTTTCAATATGGCATAACATTGATTCGAGAGCTCTTTGATAGTGAGCATTGATTGTTCATGCTGAGCGTGGCTTTTTTATTCATTCTCTATATCATTTTATAGTGATTATAAACTGTGGAATTTATATAGTATACGAAGCAAACAGTATTCTTGTTTCAATGTCAAGTTTTCGCTTCTTTATCTGACACAGAATAATCCTCAGTAATATGTTTCAAAGAAACAGATTCTTAAGAAAATGTAATAGTCTGTAAATTCAGATTAACTAAGAGATTATTTCTGGATATGACTTTATTGAGGCATTGATGTGTTATATGAAGCCACGTGGAGCAACACAAATTGAGACTTTCTCTCGGTGATTAAGAAAGGAAATATCTACAGCCCAGTAATATAAAAACTTTCCAGTAAATGCAGATTAATTATAGGTCTCATAGTTATCAGAAATTAAACATTATATAGTATTATAAAAATTCTATATCTCTGTGACTAGTAAAGTAGTTTCTTTTTTGCTGTTTTTCGTTTTTATTGTTTTTCATGATTGTAAAGTTAACATTGATTGAGAATGTTTACTTGCATTTTTTTACACTAAAGCTATTATATCTGATTTATAATTTTCTGGCACTCTACTGTATCACAGACTCATGATAGATTGATTGTCTCTGAAAATGTTACTAGCTAGGCAGAATGGCAGAACGCAGGACCTCTATAAAACTGATGACCGAGAAAGTATACTGGGTGTGTATCTTCTAGTCAGCTGATCGAGGTTCTTAATAGTCACGCGAACACGTTAGTCACCCACTGTGCCACGCAGAATCACGTCCGCTGTGAGGCTGGAATTTCCATCGCTTATACCATGCTACTCCGCATTTTAATTATGCTGTCTCCATATAGCCAAAAGAATTCTCAAGTGGACACACAAAAGCAAAAATATGGGTTGTAATTAATTCGATTAGTCCTTCGAATAACTACTACCTCTCAAAAAGTCCAATTAATAGCTAAAATGCATAAGGTGTTGAGATTGTCGTCGTGCTGCTTTACATGTGAAATTATCAAAGGATTTCATCAAAATATGTGTAACCCTATACATTTTCTTCTACAGTTTTTCTCTTCAAAATAATGACGTATTTTAATTTTCCTGGGTTTTTTTGTCTTGAAATGATAAATTTATCAGATTTTGTGTTTAGAGGGTGCTTTCACTTTGAGTTATGCTTCAAAAATTAAAATATTTTTTAAAAAAATTTAAAACTTGAAATTTCAGATGTAATAAATACTTATTTTTGAAAAGAGTTGAAACGAAAGGAATGAGACTGATTTTGGATCTTGTGTATCTACATACCAATTTCAAGGCTGCATTCAGCTATAATGACATTATATTTTAACAGGATTATTTCACAAAGTGGCTAGTTACTTTTCCTATATTAACAGGAAAACCTTTAAAGAATGAACATGTTCTTCATTTACATTTTCTGTTCCCTTTTTGCCACTGAGAACTAAATATTTTCTTACATCTATCTCCAGTTTTATTCATGATTTACATGTTACCCACTTTGGATAATAGTAGTAGTAATAATAGCAACAATAATAATAATAATAGCAATAATAATAACAACAACAACAACAGCAGCAGCAATAATAATAGCAATAATAGTAATGGAAAATTATTAGATTTTAAGCATTATATATTTAAATATTAAATATTGTAATATTAAATTGACTTTAATATAACTTTTATAAAGAATTGGAAGATTCCTTTTGGTGTGCTTTAGGGTTTTATTCCTCTGCTGAGGATTTAGCACATTTTCTGCTGCCTTCACGTTTTTCCTGCACGTGGAAACTGAACTTGATGTTGTTGTGGATCCAGGCACCTGCTTTCTTGCACAGATCACGTTTCTAAAATTTCACATTTTATGTAAATAATATTCTATTTGGTGCCATCCACCCCTTGCCAGCTCACATCAAGAGCTCTGAGAATGATTAATTCTTGCTCAAGGTTAGGAAACACAAGAATTCTCCTCACATCTCTGCTCACAGCTTGGCAACCCTGGTCACAGTTCAGGTTTATCTCAGAACCAGCTCTCGCAGAACACAGAATATCAAATATAGAGGCGAGTTTACGGCTTGTCTGTCGTGGTGTTCTGTTCATGTGGTACAATGAAATGGGTGATGTAATCACAGTGATAGGGTAGACCTTAAATCCCCTTGTTAATGCTAAAGGCCTTGACCTACACAGGTTTAAAGAGCTGCAGTCTGTATGCAAAGTCCTGTGCACTCCTGGAATGAGAAAGAAGCAGAGAGGTCCTGCAAAGATCCCAGCTCATGCAGTAAAAAAAAAAAATTTAAAAAATGAAAAAAAAATGCAGGAAGGATTACATATATTAAATTCTGATTGACTCAGAAGAGGTAGGCCTAATCCTTTTTTTCCTAGAAGTAAGAAAGAGGCTTAATGAGCCTCTCAGATAGAAACTCTGCCAGAACAAGTAAGAAGGAAGATCTCCTTTTATGTCTGCAACAAGCATGAGAAGGAGGAAAAATAAGGCACATTTTGCCACTAAATGCAGCCATTTGGCTGCAGTATCAGCCTCTGTATTTCATGAAGCCTGCTCACTTTAATTGTTCTTCCTGTAGAATATTGCAGCCCTGTGGAAAAGTACAGGCACATTTTACACCAAAACTGGCCTTTTGCAGCACTTCTGAGAGAAGGTGTGGCTGTTCAGGTCTTGAAGCAAGAGCTACACTTCCTGTAAATAATAATAAATAGTAATAACAATGATCAGTAAAACTCTGTTCTACTCCCTGGGCTTTAAACTACAGGATATAAACCCATCATTCTTTTAACATTGGGACAACACACTTGAGCAAATGCTAACCCTTTTCCGAAGCTATTGATGTGAAAGCATCAAAGTAGAGATAAAAAAATTGTGTTGTATTCCAAGTGTGCATTCTGCCCTGTGATGAACCCAACCTGCCATGCCAGCTCTTCCATTTCATTTTTTTGTCACCTTCAGGTTGTGCTTGCCCAGCTGAGAGCACAGCCATGGAACATGCCTTGGTATTGATTTGAAAGTCGTGTCTCAGGGCCAGGACTCTTAAGACCAAAGTCTTGAAAGAGCTTCTGAAAGAAAAAAAACTTGTAAGACTGAGTGCTTCTGAAGATCCACATGTTTTCATGCCATTGGTGTGCTTGTGTGAACAAATAAAATCTCTCCGTGCCCAAAAATGTCATTATTTCTGCCCTGCCTTCATGTTCATTGAGGCTGTAGAAGTATTAAATTAATATGGGCCATACAAAGAACTTAATAAACAGAAAAAAAATGTAATATTTTCTTGGAAAAGAATGTATAATATGCTATTCTAAAAGTTTTGTCTAATAATGCTTCAGGAGCTCACGAAAAACATTAAGAAAAATATATACCTTCAGTCTTTTTGTCCTTTTGGCAAAGTCAGAAGAGCACATTCTCATATATATATATGTTTGTGTTGCTTGAATAAAATTGTAAAGTTCCATGATGTCAGTCTCGACTATCCAGACTTAATTTTGGCCAAACTGATTGATACACGTTTAGGCTTTCTTGAAATGGCTCATGCAGGTTAACTTTCATGGTCACTTATTTGACACAGCACGACGATAGGATATTAGTTTTATAAGAAAGTAAGAGAATTGAACTATCATGATGAAACCAGGCATATAACGTGGTATAATATTCACCCACCAGTAGTGCTTTCAGTATGAATCTGCTATTCTCTATCTATTGTCTTTTATAACATAAACATCCTATTGCTTTGTGGCTGTTATAGTTGTACTGCATGTAAATTATATACGAAGTAACAGTACTGTCATGTGCCTAGTTTGTACAAATAACATAAGGATCTTGAAAATTTGAGATTGATGGTATCTTGCGAAACTACTCATAACATTTTTGCAAAACATAATCTACTGTTGTTGAGCTTAAGAATATGTCTAGAGCAACGTGGATTTCTAGAGAAGGTGACGGAAGCTATCAAAGTAGTATAATTTTGACCTCATTTAATATTGTTAAAGAGCGGCAACACCAAACCTATAATATTAATATATATGACGCATAAATGTCTTGCCTAATTTTTCCTTGACTTTCTGTGTTCACTATTTGGGATGTTTCTTCAAGTAATTATTGAATACACACATGCCTATATGTAATCACCATCGTCACCCTTACCAGGATATAATAACTTTCTAGATTTCATTTTCCCAATTTCTACATGATATATAGTAGAGGTTCTTTACATCTGTAATGTATGCGCTTTTCTCTTATGAGAACAGAAATAGTGATGAGTGTAGATGAACAGAGAAAGACTTTGGGCTTTGTCTCAAAAGAAATCAGCTTACGTTACGTGAAGAAAATGCTAGACAGCTCTTTTTGTTCTTTCACCCGAACTGGAAAATATTGAGAGAAAACTGGATTGTATTTTTATATATTTGCTATTTTCATGCCATATGTTAAGATTATAAAGACTTTCAGTCAGCTCTTTGCAAATGCTTGACTTTTGAGTGACATTCAACAACTCACAATAATACAGCCAGCCAGATGGCTCCTGTCCTATAGAGAACGCTTAGTGTGTCATATAATCACCAGCTGCATCTTGGAGAAACCATTAATTGCTCAATGCTGAGCAGAGGGGCACATAATATTAATGAAACATTTGGCTCTTACTTGTGCAATAATAGAAATAGGTGCCACCCAGAGGCATTGTTCTATCATGTTCCTAATTAAATTGGACATAAGTTGTGTCGCAGGATACTTCGTCGTGCAGTTAAAAATTCTTTCCCCACAAAATGAGTCTCCCGTCCTGATTGGAGCCAGCCCGTGAATTTGGCTTATCTATGGAAAATTACATGCGCTGTGACAGATATGAAGAAACTTGCCAGACCAGATCTCAATGAGTTATAACACACACACGAGAGTTTTGGTCCGTTATTTGTAGGGAGGCTAGCTGTGCTGTGTTTCCCTCTGTCCTTTCATTATGACGTGGGGTGTGCTATGTTATATACAAGTGAGGGTGGGCTCCATATAGAGTTCCCGTGGTCCCTATCGAAAGACCATAACGTCATCACTTGCACTATTATCTTAATCCCATAATTTAACCTAAAGAGTTACGCTCATGTATGTATCCAACTTCGAGTCTGCCTTCTCAGTCCGTTGGGCTCAGCAAGTCGCTAACTACAGCGCTGCAATAGTGAGCGAAACCTGTAAACATCTGGAGACTTATAGCACACGTCTTTGGCCACAGCCTCGTTTGGGTATAACATTATCAGAAGCACAAAGGCATCCCACTCGAACATCCCAATAAAGTTTTTTTCTTGTAGATCATGACTAAGCCAGTTCTGTGCGCATCGGCTCTACACCATATTTAGCATGCTTTGGTAGGTAATGAGTCTATCTTTGGCAAGCTAAGAGTGCCTAGGCTCTCCTTATCAATGTCCTCCTTTGAAACTAAGACATGCCCTATCCCGCAGAGTTGATAATTATAGAATTGCTTCTGCTGTATCTGTTCTTATAAACAGCCGACCATGGAGACACGCTACCCAAGACCACACTACAGTGTTTAAATATATATAACTATCACCACTCGTATCTCTCACCTGCTTTTATCCTCCTTTAGCTACAACTACTCTTGTCTAATCAAACCTTATTATTCCTCATGGAACGAGGAACTTGGATTGATCAGCCTGGCACTCTCAACTTTTCCCTGAATAGATGGCGTGCGGTAGGTGGCACATGACATACTGTCAATTTCTTCTAGACTCTGAATCTTGTGAACCATATGCTTGAGAAACGAGTCTCTGTGCATATTAGTGTTGCTTTGTTCTAGGTTTATTAGTTGCCACAGTCCCAGAACAAGTGTGACTATGCCATGATCAGGTGCTCCACTGCGGACTCCGAGTCTTCAGGTAGTTAACTATTTGCCTCATGCAAGCGGATATATCCACAAACAGTCCTGAGCTCAGATGTTCCGCAGGCGCTTGAGAGGCTGCAGATTTTCAGGATATTGACCAGAGGGCTAGGAGCCTCTATAAAACAATGGAGTCCTAAGCTGTCCCTCTTAAAGAATAGTTAGGCTTGCGTCCACATTTGATATGGGCTAGTCGCGCAGAGACACAAGGATCTCAGTAAGCTGCACACTTGATGATGTCTTCTGCCCTACTGACCTCCCCATTCCCTGGATTAGAGTCGCAGCCAGTTATCTTGTGTGTCCAATGGCGGAGAACGACCTGTACATATATAATGGCCACGGAGGTCTGTACCACTTCTCATACAATGCACTGGTGTTCTTCGTCTCGAAGCATATCCGCTGTTATTCTCTATGAGCTTGCGTTCCGAGTGGGCTCTCGGACGACCTCCCACCAAGCCTCATACTACTTATATAAACATTCGTCTAGGGAAATCACCCTCCACACTAGAGAAAAGTGGACTAGAGCTCCTGACCTTTTTTACTAAATCCACATTTTCAAGAAATATAAATAAATATTAGGTGTGATAATACCCTATTCCTGCATTTTTTTTTCATTTTTTAAATTAAGTGTGGAAAATAATACCTTTTACAATATATAACACGTCGATGTAGTTCTTGGGAGTTAATATTGTCAAAGATACTATCTGTCATCTTGCTTGCAATGGATCTCTTTATGTAACTAACAATTTCGTCTATGCGAAGTGGCAAAAAACACGAACTCAGGTAAGGACATAAATAACGACGAAGTACTCCTGTTGTGGGCATGGTCTCCTTTAAACCTGTGTAGGTAGGCTTTATTTATTTGCAATCTTTGCAAATGCGGCGCTACTGAATCTTGAGGAGAAACAGGCTGCCGATCTACTCTCCATGAATCACCTTTGAGACTACATAATCAGTCCATACATTTCAAGGATTATCATAAATACTTGTAAATGAACAAGGCCACAGTAATATTGTAAGGATCTAGACTGTAAGTACCGTTCACAACTGATCATTAGCTCTATTGGGATTATTTATGTATGAATATTTACCTGGGTGTCTAGGGGATATGTTTCTGGCTGTGCCCGAAAGCACGTGACTCGTAGTGTTAGAGAGAGTAAAGAGACTAAGATAAGAGAGCCTGCGAATGAATCTAGGTCTTTTAACAAAGCTAGCACTCTGTTCCTGAGCAGCCCACGAGAGAGACATGTGTGGTAGTATGAAGATATACATTTGTGGATTTTTCTCCTGTGATCCACTGGAGCAAGAAGTGCTATTGGAAATTTACATATCCTAGCTAATACAAAAGAGCATGTGTCTAAATTGCACTGTCTAGTGAGTTCATTGGCATGGAGGAGTGGATATGCAGGCACTCAAAATATTGACATAATTGTATCTAACCAAGGTGTGTTTATGGATAGACATTCATTCATGAGTGAATTTTAGAAACGAATGAATTTCATTCAAGAATGACTAATGAGAGGGAGTCCTATATTCATTAACCTTCTTTTGCTCCATCATTGCTCAACCTCCCATACACTAGCAATCTGACTTCGGCTATGTTTATTCTTATTTTTACCACACTTTATATAATGTTTTAGCGGACACTTTTTTATACAGCAGATGCTTTTCTCGCTGTGTGTTGATTAATCATGTTTCATACTAATAGCACCCCCACAAGGCATTAATCACACTCCGTGCTACGAAAGTTATGCACAATATGGTAAAATCACCAAACCGGCAATCATAACCAGTAGCCTACAAATAATTACCATAGGTTTATTCCTTTACACGCTATGCTGTGGTATCTAAGTTAGACACAAACCAGTCACTCCATGTTCGTTGACAGACTTATGGCGAGCTGCTCAGGTTTAATGTGATGACTATAATTGCTGTTCTTCAACTATGAGCAGTACTAGTAATCTAATAGTATCGCATCTTATAGCTACACAATTATTCCTATGGACATATTGTCTCACAATTACCCACAGTATACGGTGTTATGCTTAGTGGTATCTTATAATCTATAATTGAATTTATCAGACTGATAAGATACATCATCATCATTATATGATAATAACACATACATGTCTTACAGGTATACCTCTTAAAAACATATGATAGAACTTACTGGTGGGATTTATAATATTTCATTATTATATTTATCCGTTCTATTACATAATTTTTATCCTTTTACTCAAGTTTTTAATGTTATCAGATTTTGTAGTTTAGTTTTACTGGCTTTTCTTTCAAACTGCTGGGTATGCCAAAGAATCATCACATGCCCAAGGAAACATATGATAGTTAAGGCTATCTTATTTTTTTTTTGTCTAGTATATAAGTAGAATTTTTTATTTTTTTTTTTTAAATTCGCGATAAAAATTCTAGTGACCTTGAGCTACTTAATGCAAAATACACTGGGGGATTTGTATTTCTGCTGTTGCTTATCCTTATCTGCTCTTTTTCATCAGAAAATTTAGAAGATTTATTGTTATATGAAGCTAATATTTAACATTTCTTTATGATTTATCCACTGGTGATTCTCTGTCACTTTCAAATCTGCAGTCTCACTTCTTGCACTCTCCAGGTTCTGATCCGCCCAGTGATGGAAACGTTTTCAAGGCTTTCGGTAGAGCTGGGCTTGGAAACTCACCGTGGCCTTCTCTTGGTTGTTCATGCGGTTCTAAAGGATGAGAAGTCTCATTTATGCATTCAAGAGGGGAAGGGAGGCACCTGTTTCTTTTTGTTTCATGTTTTTTTGTGAAAGAATCACTCTACATTTGTTTTACTGGAATAGCATCGTGTCATTTTTGATTGGGGTACACGTTGTTTATTGTTGAGCTTTTCCTCTCTCCTTTGACATGGTAAAATGAAGCACAATCCAGCGGTTGCCAAGGGAGACCAGCCTTTGGGATGCAAAGGTCTCAAATTCAGGGCTCTAAGTGTCTGTGTTAATTGCTAAATTTGCTGTACGTATCTTCCCTCAGATATTCCACTTAGAAAAAAGCACCTTCACACCACCAGCACTTCAAATGCAACTTTTCCACTGTTGTTTGAATATCTGAAGGGCTGTTCTTCTTTTAGAGAGGACCTGGAGCTGCTGGAGCCAGGCCAGAGGAGGCACCAGGATGGTCAGAGGGGTGGAGCAGCTCTGCTGGGAGGAAAGGCTGGGAGAGCTGGGGTTGTTCAGCCTGGAGAGGAGAAGCTCTGGGGTGACCTCACTGTGGCCCTGCAGGGCCTGAAGGAGCTGCAGGAAAGATGGAGAGAGACAATTGCCAAGGGCTGGAGGGACAGGACACAGGGAATGGCTTCCCAGTGCCAGAGGGCAGGGCTGGATGGGATATTGGGAAGGAATTGTTCCCTGGGAGGGTGGGGAGGCCCTGGCACAGGGTGCCCAGAGCAGCTGTGGCTGCCCCTGGATCCCTGGCAGTGCCCAAGGCCAGGCTGGACATTGGGGCTTGGAGCAGCCTGGGACAGTGGGAGGTGTCCCTGCCATGGCAGGGGTGGCACTGGATGGGCTTTAAGGTCCCTTCCAGCTCAAACCATTCCATGATTCTATGATTCTATATCCCAATGTTTGTTTTCAGGACTCATTTCCTAGATATTACACTGTGAACACTCTCTATTTCCACACCCTTCTCCAAATTCTTGTTCCATGTTTGAAGTTTATGTCTCTCAACCACCACGCTCTTGGTTTTCTTTCCACACACGTGAGAGGCTTTAAACACCACATTCAGGTTTCTGGGCTATCTCAGTCACTGTCATATGGTTCCCTCACTTCTGAGTGAGCTTTTATTTTAGATGTTGGTACTATTTTGTTATTCCAGTTATCAGCACGTGTTTGGTAGAGCATGAGTCGATACGACGGTGCAAGAATCAAGCTAATAGAACTTCCTGCAAGATAGGAATCCTACACCTTTCTGGTGATATTCATGGCTCAGGGTCAGCTTTGTTTCCTATCTGCTGTCCCCACCTGTTTGGTGCCTGGCTGGTTGCTCTCGTTCCTGTAGGAGCTACAACAGTTCCTGGCTCACCAGAGCCATTCCTGTACTCTCAGGCTGTTCTCCTGGAGCCAGATTAAATTTCTTCAGCAGGATGGTTCTGCTTCAAATCTCCTAATACTGTTAAAGAAAAGAGTACATAAGGCTGTCTATTTTTTCTCTAGAAAATATAGTTTTACTGCAGGGGGAAAGAAGTTGGTAAACATGGCAGAAAGTACATTTTAAAGTTGTTTTTTTTCTTTTCCTTGGCATACCTTCGTAAGTGTAACAGTTCCTTTCCTCTTAATTGAACTTGCATAAGAAACGGGTTGAAAAAACAACTGCTGTGCATGTTTATATATATATTTAAAAAAATAATAATAAAAAATGTATTTTTATATAGGTATATATATATATATAAACACTTACCAGGGCTGTTCCTTGTCAGTTGAAAGTGATTGCTGAAAGGAGTAACACAGTGAAATGAAGTAAAATAAAACACCTTGTTAAATCAAAATTATAGTTATTTCAGTGACCAAGTGACAGTTGGATTGAAGTGAGATTATGTTCCTGCAGTCTGGCTTATGTTTGTTATTTTGACTAATTGAAGGAGGTAATAAGAAAACAGCTTTAGGCTTATATCAATGGCAATCAGTACTCATAGTTAATATCATTTTGTGACTATAATTAGTTCTGTGTTTGTCAAAGGAATGTTTTGCTAGTTTGCTGTGAGTCCTACCTTGATGTTTTACAAAAATATGGAAAAGAGGAAAATCTTTAAAAAATTCATGAGGACCTCTCTTAAAAATGAAAGTATCATTTCAGAACTCAAACAATATAATCTGTATAAATTACACTGTATATTACCATCCCTCACAAAACCCCATTCAATCAGTTCAGTTACATCATTCCATCATCATTAATGGTCCATTACCTTCACTGTGTTTTCAAACCACTGGTTTCAGGCAGCCCAACATCACTATTGGAAAATCTCTTTTTAAATCATCTTCATCACCCGGTTCAACACATTCCAACCTGACACATTAACACATCAGAAAGCTTTATTGCCTTATTATCCAACTAGCAGGAAAAAAAAACTGTAACTCACACATCCATAGGATGAATTAAGTCTAATGGTGTGAACTCCCTGCTAGGAAAACCTCTCAAGGCACTCAGCTCCCCTCTGCTAAAATCTTTCACATGCTCAATAGTTGTTAACGTTAGAGATTAAACTAATCATGAGTTCCCTCATCAAAATCTCTCCTCAAAATTACCTGAATGTCTTATATTCCTGTTTATTTTATATAAACAGTGGGAAGGAAGGAGGTCCCTGTTTTTCAGAGGGCAATGTGGGCTGACCTGAGCAGTATGGCCATGCAGAGCAAGAGGAGAGAATTTCTCAGATGCGGTGGCAAGATGCCTTGGGTGAGTATTTTGAGGCAAGCTCTGAAAATACTTCAGGATCTTGTCCTACACTGAAAAAAAAAAAAAAGTGGTAGGATTTTTGATTGTTTACTGCTAAGAACTAATTGGCAAAAGCTGGCAAAGTTGCTAATTTTTTACGGCAGTTGAAGATAATTCGATAGCATTTGTTTTGGCTGCCATTTTGTGGATTCTTTCTGATGGGGAAGGGACAGTTTATCTGTTGACTACCCAAGACTGCCACCCTCACTGCACCCTGTGTTTTGAGATCCTTCTGTGAAGTTCCTCTACGTTCTTCCTATATTTTCACCTTTTCATCTCGTATATTTAGGCAGTTGCAATTTACCTTTCCCTCCTTGCCTTCTTCTTCCTTCCTTTCATTTTTTCTCTTTCATCCCTTTCCCACACTTTATTTTTTCATGCAATCCATCATTTTCTCCTATCAGTTCCCTAGCTAGGAAAGTGTTCTTTTAAGCCCTTTTACAGCCAGATGATTTGTGTATTAAAAACTGTAATCAAACGTAACTTGCCTCAGCCATGATGCTAAAATACCAGAAATTTCCTGTACTGACAACAAGGGCAGAAAGCAGAAGGAACATCTCTCTTTAGGTACTGCTCTGCTGTCTGGGTTTTTTTTAAAATCTTATTGCTTTTTATATTGCTTGTGACTGATGTTACCAATACTCTGCAAAAATTTCATAGACCATGAAAAAAAAGAATAAATTGGTGCCCTCCTGATCGATGTACAAAGAAGTGGAAAGTCTTCTAGCTCCAGTAAAATATTTTATTTTAGATTTGTTCCTTTGCTTTTTCCTCTTTTTGTACTTTTCCTGCTGTCCCACACCAGTATAATCCATTTGCTCTTTTGTATACATGTAGGCCATGGAAGAGGTATCATTCCAGACATGTAAGCTGAGGTCTCTTAAGAAACTAATTAATGTAAATTCTGTGCCTCCCAGTTTGAATTTGTACCTTCTCACATGACCTTTACTGAATATGTTCAAAGCTTCAATCTTTAAGCTCCCACAAATGCTTTTTGCAAGGAACCAAGCCCAAAAAGTGTTCTGGCTATTGCCCACACTGTTGGTATTTGGAGCTCACCCAAATATCCGTGAGGTTTCCTTGCTCCCCTACTTCTGTTGGAATAAATGCTCAGATGCTTCCTGAAGAAACAGATCCCAAATCACCCCAGAGCTCCTTCCTTCCACCTCCTTCACTGATGGAGGAGAACATGGGAGCCATTGACAAGTGGCAGACCTAGACCTTGTTATAGAAGTTTCAAGTTTAACACAGCAAAAATAAAATTAAAAAAAAAAAAAAGATAAAAAATATAGCAATGCCTAGTGGTATCTCATACACACGCATACAGCATTGTAAAATTTATGACTTGGCTGTATTTGCACTTTGGACAGTAAAATTTATTTTTAGTAATATTTATTTTCTTGCTTCCTCCAGCCCTACTCCTCTCAACTGTATCAAAATCACACAGGACCTCTGAGGAACTAAATCAGGAGGGCTTGATGTGTCTGTGTTTTCACAGAAGTAATATAATTTTCTTTTTTTTTAAATGGTTGACCTTTTACTGTTGAAAGCACAAGACTTTCAAACAGTTTTAATTTGTCTTTCTGTTCACACAGCTTTCAAGAATAAAATTAAAGATGGACGAAATAATTGCCTAACCCATGTGCTAGAGTTTACAAATTCTTTTTAATGGAAACATGGAAATGGGATGGTTGAGGGCAGGGGAGGAGTACAGGGAAAGAGATGGGGAAAGGCAGTGGATGTTGTGTGGAAGGTGAGCTAATGACAGCAGAAATTTTCATTTCCACAGCAGTTCAGTGGCTTTGGGACCTACTCAGTTTCTGGCTCCCCAGGACAGCACTGCATTTCCTGTGTTCAAAAACATCCTCAGCACTCATTGTCCCATCTTTTCGATCTGATTTCCCCAAGAATAAAACATAAGTTTCTGGGCTGGGGAAAGGCAGAAAGTCAGGATAAAACATACAGATCCTGATTTATTTATTTTTCAAACTAAAGCAATACGTGTCAGTGGGATGGGAACAGGGACGAAAAGCTTGTCTGAGAGGAGCCTCCAAAAGTTTAATTAGTTATTTGAGTTTGTAAAGATCACCTCCAATCTCCCACCAGTTTTCCTCAAAGTCTTAAAACTCCACTCTAAATTTCCACGGGGTGGAACATTCATCTCTACACGTCTTTCCCACGTGTGTTCTCTTGAACTCCAGCTGCATGTTTTGAGCTCCAGGCAAGATGTGACAGCACATGGAATTTATTTAACAAGCTGGGCTTTCTGAACGAAGAGACTTTTGAGGAGGCACCTGAAATTTGTATTCCCATGAGAAATAAAATTGCAGTTCTTCAGATTCCTGCATCAGCAAGATTTCTAATAACCCACAGTGGAATTTGCAACAGGAATTAATTCATTCTTTTTCTGTTATATAATTGCTGTTCCTGCAGGCTTCTAGAAAATGCATCTCTTTTTAAAAATCATCTTTGCAAAGTGCATTTGCAGGTGAGTACAAACAGTCCTTACACAGAATGTGTCTGGAAACAACGAAGCTCTGTGATTGATGCTCAGAGGTTTCTTCTGTGGAATGACAAACGCACAGCCCACGAGCTGTGCTTTTCTTCCCGCTCTTGTTGCTCGTGGCACAGCCAGCACGTCACTGATGCAAAGCTTTTAGGAGTACCAAAAGGGGGTAAAAAAATTCAATCACCGTGCCTGGCACCCTTGGTCGTGAGGAAAAGTGGGAACACCTAATTCTGTGAGAGGAAGGGCAGAAGGTACCAGGGTGGGCTTCCTTTAGGGGAAGGGTTAAGCGGGAGCAGCTGCAATGTCCAGCATGTACTTTAGGCTCTTTTGTCCTGGGGATTTAGACGTGAACGAGCTGGTAGCTTGGAGCTTTGGGGAGAAAAGTAGTTTATCTCAGTGAATGCTGAAGAGTTGTGAGAACTTTACCCCGGGTGGAGAGTGTTCACCTCAACAAGCGGGCAGCGGGAAGGATTGCGTTGATATTTGTTTCTTTTTCCATTAGGGATTTTTGTTGGAGGAAGAAATGCCTACAAAATTTATTATTTTTTATTAAAGAACAGCAGCGTGGGGGACGAGTCTGCAAGCAGAACAGAAGTTTCTGGAGGCATTTTAAATCTTGAATCTCTTTCTGTCTTATATAAGAACTTATTATTTAATATCCCTGAGCAACAAGGCTACAGATTTTGCTTCTTATACGAAGAGGTGTTTATTTCAGTTTTATAAAATTAAAACAAAAATCCCATAAAAGGCATAAAGTTTATGCAATAATGCTTCTGGAACTTAAATTGGCTTGTTCCATCTTATGTTTCTTCAACACCAGCAAACCAGAAACTTGGTGGCCATTTTAAAGGTAGATAATTTATTAAGTATAAGAGGTGATGGTGCATATTTTGCCTGGAGGAAAGAAGTCAGACCCACAAAACTTCAGGCATGGACAGATGGGCTTGTAAACAGGGTTCTTATGGAAATAACAATGTTCTAGAGGTGGGGTTTTTTTCCTCTATGGAAGAGCTTAAAAAAAAAAAAAAAAAAAGCAGAGGAAGCAGTGTTTCTGCATCAAAATATTTCACTTGGTATATGGCACAGCAGAAGTGCTGAAATGACCATGGAGGTTGAACCAACCTCTAAGTGAAACTGATTTTGTGACCAATTGAGGCCTCATGCAACAGTAAAAAATCAGAGTAAGGCTTGTAAGCCAGTACAAATTAGCAAATACAATTTGGGGTAAATACTAAACTGTAATATATCTGGATTTTCTCCATTAATTCCCTTGGAATTTGGTTTGCTGGGTTGGGAGTGTGTGTGTGCATGTTTGTGTGTACAAAGGAAGGTGTAGCATGAAATTACCAGAGGATATCTAAATGAGTTGCTGTGTTATTTTATGGGAGGCTGAAGAGGTAAAAAGAGATCTTTTAGGTCTCTTACAACCCAAATCATTCCATGATTCCATGATAGAGACAAAAGAAGATAAAAACAGACACAGAGAAAGACAATTTGCCTGGAGTATAATAAAAGACCTAGATAAAGTCATTTTCCTCCATTTCATTTCCTATGGGACATTTTACTCCATGTTTATTTCTCAATATGGAGCTAGATCTCTGTCATAAAAAACACATGCCCTGGCAGTTTGTCACTAAAGGAATATCTGAAAGGTTAATGTCTGCTTTCATTTGAGCAGAGCAAATGAACACTCAGAGATTTAAAGGCCCAGAGGAAAAAAAAAAAACCAAAACAACAAAACCACAAGTGATGCTTGATCCTGGTGCTCTTTTTCCAGCTTCTAGGGAGGACTTTTTAAAGCAACAATTTTACTTTCATCATCCTGCCTTTCCTGCAGGGAAATCTGCTATCTCTATCTCCTGAGCCAATTTCTCTCCTCTTCATGGCATGCCAGCAGCAAAGAAATTCCAGTTTTCTGCCTTCAAGAGCGTGAGGCTGCCACCAATTTGGGACCTACTCCTGAGAGGAGCTGCAACCACAACTCTGATTCACATCAAATGGGGCAGAAAGGACACAGAGCTCTGAAACTTCTCTTAAAAAAAAGGCTCTTAAAGGGCCTGTCACATCCTACCTGCTCTAATCATTAAAATTTTCTTCTAGCAGTGATCGTCCTGTTTGCTTTGTTTGTGCACCCAGATATCCAGCCACAGAACACATCCTGGGAAAACAAAATTCTGGACTTCACCCGAGCCCCTAAACCACCTTTCACGTTTTCTCTCCTCTGTGCATGGGCTAAGCAGTCATTTGTGCCCCAACTCTTTTGTTTCAGTTCACATCCCAGCAACTAAATGACATTTTGATAGGCATGGCAATATCTCAATGGAAAGAGTATGGGAGTGATAGTTGCAGGGGGAAAAAAATAGCTCCCTAACCTAAACTAGCTAATCTGCTTCACTGTTTGGCAGAGGATGTAGGCTGAAATTTCTAGGTTCTTACATTTCCTTATTTCTGGATTTCAGCTTATCATAGTCTGGGGTGAGACAATCTCTGCGGATGCCTATCACTTTCTGGCTTTTTAGTAGGCTGGGATTTGTTGAGGTAAGAGTGACTGGGAGAGATGCATCACCAGATGTACTTTCTGCTGAATTTGAAGTGGTATATATAGATAGATAGATAGATAGATAGATAGATAGATATAGATATAGATATAGATAGATATATGTGGATAGATATATGTATAGATATAAATATATCTTCTCTGACCTTCAGAATATTAGGCTGCTCAATGTTGTATAACACAATTACCTCTATTTTTCAAGGTGTTATGAGGAGAAAGAGGGGGTTTTGCCACCTTTTGAAATATGTTCTTTGTTTAAGAAAATTCTACATAAGCTATTAAGAGAGAAGGCTAAAATTACTTTTAGAAAAAAACCCAGATAATTCCTCTATCAAGTTGCTGTAAAAATGAGGACAAATGAGGACAAATGAGATAGTTTCCTGTTCGTAGGTTCAGAAATAATTAATGAAATGAGAGGGAAAAAGCAGTTTTTTGTGCGCAATCCCAGCAAAATTCTGGGGAGGACCACTTAATATTTCATATTTAATTAAATAGGAACAATATGCCATCCTTTGTCCTTATTTTCATCCCACTATTTGAGGAAAGATTGAATAGCATGCGGTTCTGCACCGATTGAGAAATCAAAAGTGTTTAATCTGGGTGCTTACATCTGTAAAAACACACCAGAGGACATTCACAGTGGAAACATCCAATTTGTTTTACAAGGAAATGATCCCCCTTTGCAGTCAGACAAATGTGTTGCAGCAGACACACCTACGAAGACATCCATGTTACAGTCGTTCACACATGTAAATTCAACACATAAGTGTGTTAACCACCGTTTTTAAGAACGTTTTGCATTAATATAATCTGCAATTTTAATAAGAAAGGGCCATGATTTCCCTCTGGCAGAAAGCCAGGACCAAGAGTAGGAATCCAGGGTTTGCAATTCTCAGGCCACAGCTCGATCCATCAGGCTGTGTTGTCTCAAAACACCACTCAGAACGGATTCATTAAAGCCAATATTATTTTGTGCACTTCAGAGGTGCAGTTTTGGCAGTTTCACAATGATATAAGCAAAAGCACTTTTAGATTAAAATGTTTATTGCTCTGCTCATTTGCATATAGGTCAATCTGTTGAATAATGCATATTCTCTTCTGCTTATTATCAGGAGTCTACCTAGAGCCTGCCCCTGGATAAATTAAGCAAATCTTGAAAGCCCACAGAAAGAAAAGAACAGACAGCTGCTTTAAAACTTCTTTTCGCCAAGAATTATTTTGATGACAAGTAAAAATCAATGTATTAGATGCCTAAAAGTGTTTCCTGTCAAAAATAAACTATTTTGCATTCCAGTATAGATTTTTTTCTGAAATCTGTTATGTGATTCTTATTTATATATTTTTGTAGCAGGATGAGAAATAATTTCACACACTTACTCACAGGTTATTTATTGACCATTTCAAACACCTTCAGCATAAAGTTTGCAAAAGTATTTTGGAAGTGAACAATCTGTGTATAAATAAAAAAGGAAAGCATACAGGTATAAGTAAACACAGATATAAAACTGCAAAACCTCTCCTGAATTATGTATTGTGTTGAAGTGACTTCAGTGAAGTCTAGTACTGAAGGTCTCTGCTGGCATAAAAATTAATGTAAGGCTGAAGTGTAAAATAAATAACTCTTGGCTGTGTTAGTCATGTTGTCTCCCTGCAGATGTCAGAAGTTTGACCTGGAAAGTACGGTTTGTAAGTTAAAAAAATAAACAAATATTCTATGAGAAGAACCTCTGTAATTAATATGAGCTTACGTATTTTCCACAAACCCCAGGTCTCCGGGTCTCTCCACAATGGTGATCATTTACTGAGACACAACGGAGGAATCACCATCGCTTTTGGCTACAGGTCAGAAAATCACTTCCAGTTTCCCCACAGTTCCTCAAGCTCCCTTACAGGACACTGCATGGTTTGCTTTGGTCCCTGAGACTGACTGAGGAGAAGGAACAAAACCAAAACCACTTCCAGAGAAATCTGGTTTTTTTCTCTCTAATTGCACCTCGTTGTTGTTAAAGACCATCTGTTAACCATGAACAAATTTCTAATCAAAAGCTAACCAGGGTATCCTTATCAACTTTTCAGGGGTGCCAGGGACAGGATGGGAGCAGTGGCCATAAAATAAACCACCACAAGTTGCAGCCCAGCAGGAGGAAGAACTTCTGTCCGTGGAGGGGCAGAGCCCTGGAACAGCTGCCCAGGGAGGGCCTGGAGTGTCCCTCTCTGGAGACATCCCGAGGCCAGCTGGACACGCTCCTGTGCCGCTGCTCCAGGGGACCCTGCCTGGGGTTGGGCAGGGGATTGGGCTGGGTGAGCTCCAGAGGTCCCTTCCAGCCCCAAATATTCTGTCATTCTGTGCCCTAAAATTCAGATCTGCTGTCCATCAAATGGCATCAATAACATGTTCTATCCTTGGCAACTCAACAAACTTGTACTAGAAACTATATTGATGAGACAGAAATAATTTTGTCAATGTGGACATAATGCCACTAGCGTGGTTGGGGGGGGGTTTTAGTTTTTAATTTATCGAACAGGTTTTTTTAATGGTTTTTTTTGTTTGGTTGGGGGCATTGTTGGTATGTTTGTATTGCATTTCTGCTTGCATCCAAATTATCTGTTTCCTGTTGCTATATACAATAACATGTGATGTCTCTCAAACCTGTTAATCTTGTAATATTGAGCGCTGGATACCACAGGGTGAATCTTTACCCTCACAGTGAGGGTGGGCAGGCCCTGGCACAGGGTGCCCAGAGCAGCTGTGGCTGCCCCTGGATCCCTGGCAGTGCCCAAGGCCAGGTTGGATGGGGTTTGGAGCAGCCTGGAACAGTGGGAGGTGTCTCTGCCCATGTCAGGGGGTGGAATGAGATGAGCTTTGAGCTCCCTTTCAACCCAAACCATTCTATGATTTTTGAATTCTATGATTTTTTGTTATCCGAAAACCTTTATGTCTGTGATTTCCCTAAAAGCACAGGTTTTAGAAATACTAAACATTAGGATGCCCCTCTTTGTCTTTCCTTAGCTTGGCAGCACTGCTTTATTGTACAGCAGGAGTTGAGTTTTATGTGACAAAGTCGTCTTTGACGTATTCAAGGCAGAAGAATAAAATAATTCCCAGAAATGTGCAATTAGCCTGCCAATATTATACTCATCAGTGTTTAAAAAGAATTTGTGGAGCAAAACATTTTGTTCATTATAGTGCATTGCTGAAAACTGTTCTGCACCACATAACTCCGGATTAAAGCTCATTAACTTAAAATGTAGAAAAATAACAAGTAGTTAAAGATGATATAATTTTTCGATGTTTTGAATATTCTTAGGCCTCAGCAACATCTCCTTCCATACCGTGCATTCTAATTTATCCTCCTTCAAAACAGCCTTCCTGCTTGCATAACACTGATTCTTTAATTAAAATAAATAAATAAATAAAAATCCTACAAAACAAATGCTTACAAATCTTTAAAATCCTTGATGATCCAAACATAATAATAATTGAAAAAAAAAGAGTTAGCATAACAGGCTACTGTATATAATCTGTGAGGTTTATGAAAAAAATCCCTTTGTTACTCTTAAAGTGCTTGTAGCAAGCACTTTTCCAGCAAGAATTAACATTTCAAAAACGCTAAAAATCGAGATGAAATTATGAAAATACTTTAATTTACCTGTAATGTGCACAGGCTGCCCTCTCTTGTATCAAACACTACCACTTTGGACTGAATTTCCAGAATTTTGTGGTGGCCTTCAGACTTCAGTACATTAACAGTTATAGAGTATCAGTACCTTGGTTGAAACAGAACCAGTTTCAGGTAATTACAAAACCCCAAAGTAGTCCTGTGATTTCATTATCAACTGATTGTTGCTCCCAGTTTTGCAGCTTGTAAACAACCCATCCTGCAGCCACGTAATAATAGGTCCACTTCTAAAATCACTACATTTTGCCCTCTGAGCTATGAAGATGAAGGCTGGTGGTGAGGGGAGAAAATAAAATGACGTGTCAGCCTCTTGTGGTAACTCTGTCAAGCATGTTCTGGACTAAATGACAAAGCTGCTGCTGAAAAGTCTTTCAAAATTGGACAAATCAGCAAGCCAACATCTTCCTGCTTCTTGGGCAAGGATGCGTTTCTGTGATAAAACAGGTAAATTCCTGTTAGTTATTTTATTTAACATCTACATGCACATGATCTCCCAGACAGGCATCTGCTTTCATCTGATATAAAATGCTTGATTCTGATCAACTGTTCTCCACTCTGCAGCTGAGTAGAAGCCCTAAAGAAGAACATTAGGTGGAGATAATCAATTCACAGGCTGTGCACATACTTGAAAAAGACACTCTTCACCACGAAAGCTCGGCTGGAATATTTATGAGATTGCAAACACTGTTGCCATGCTCAAGTAGATTTCCTGCTAATACTCAGTAATCCCTGATTCACACTTGGATTGTCAAACCCAGGAAGCTAAAAGCGTATTGAGGGCTTGAAAAATGTCCTCCCGTGTCTCAGCTGTTTAGGTTTGGTGTTGTGGTGCTCAGATTCAATGAAACTACACATGACTTCTCTGGCTGGCTGTGAGATTTTGGTAATTTTTTTGTTTGTTTGTTTGTTTGTTTGTTTGTTTCATTTGTACCCATGGGCCCAAAAAGAGCCACTCTGCTTTTCAGAGGTTATTTCCCACAGGCATGTGAGTCATTCTGGTTTCTTGGCATAAAGCAATGCTCTCTTTCTTGACTTGCTGCTGCACTGTCACCATCTCTCACTCATTTGAGCAGCTTCCTCTACTATTTGCTCCAGTGACCTTTTCCCTGAAGCTCTGTCTGACTTTCTCTGTAAGTTTCACCCACATGACGCTTGCCCTTTCTTACTGCTAAAGCTGTAAAATGAGCAAGTGAACCTCACACTTCTGTCATTCAGATCATAAAAGTGTGAATAAGGCTTGGGAAAAAAAAATGGTAAGAGCTTGCCCTTAGAGATCAAGGGTCTTGGGCTGAGGATAATCATTTTCTTGTCTCCCATACCTGAAATTTATTTGAGATGCCAATGGAAAGAGATCTTTAACGTCCCTGTGTAGTTCCTACGATGTCTGAAGACAGTTTCACTTAAATGATACTGTAATTCTCAATTCCCACGTGAAACATCTGAAGATCTGAGTCCCCCCTTGTCAAAAATGTGGCTGCAGCTGAGATGCTTTAGAGCTCTGAATAGCAGAGAACAAAGACAATGATGGGGGAAGACACTCAGTAGGTGACTCTGGCAAACTGAGGTGGCTACACAGGAGCCCAAATCAGTTGCTTGGGGATGTTGGTGTGTTCAGAACACGACAGACACCCACTGCTGGCATGACAATAAGGAAGGAGAGACATTTTTGCTGAGTGTGGGGGAAGATCTGAAGGTATTGTTGGTCATAATAATGTAGTTGTTAGAGAAAGCCCTTGAAGGTGGCGAGATTTGACACGAGGACACTTGCTCTGTCTCCCATATTCCCTCTACAGTCATACTTAGAGGTGAAAATCTACAAATACCAGCCAGGGTTTGGAACACAGAGAGGGAGCTGCATCCTGTTGCAGGAACAGGGCCCGGAGTGCAGAAATCCTGTGGTTAAAAACAGACTTTGTGAACTTTGTGATGGAGAAAATGGGGCACCAAGCCTAGAGAATATGCTTAAGATATCCTAAGCAATCATTAGATTAAACCCTGAGAATTCAGCTCCGTTTCTTCCCAGAAGAGTGTGGGTGTGCAAATTTGTCTTATGGACTCCTCTGGTGGAACACAGCTTCTTGCAGCGCTCTAGCTGGAAGAATCCTGTACTTAATCAATGATTGTGTCCTCTAATGAGCAGCTTCTGCTCGTTTAGTCATCTCCCACTGAAGGGAATGCAGCTAACCTGAAAATCTGAGTCCCAGCTGCCAGAGATGCCTACACCACGGGGCCTGGGGCAAGACTGTGTTCCAGGATTTAATTTGAGCCTGTCTGCCTGCCTGCTAGCGGGTGTGTAAGCCAAGATTTAGTCTGTGTGGTAGGTGGAAGAGCTCTGGCTCCAGCGGGGCTGAAACTCTGACACAGCACAGGTGGATCACAGGCCTTTCAGCTGACTGTGTGAAAACTTGTAGAGCTCACTCAGCTGGTGTGAATCATTTTTTAGGGGATGAATATCCACTTTTTCAGTCAAGAGATATTCAGGTATTGCGTGTCTGTGCAACACATTTGAAACTGGATATCATGGAAAGGTTTGGGCTGGAAGGGACCTTAAAGATCATCCTGTCCCACTCCCTGCCACAGCCAGGGACATCTTCCACTATCCCAGGTTGCTCCAAGCCCTGTGCAACCTGGCCTTGGACACTTCTAAGTTTGGGCAACCACGACGTCTCTGGACAATCAGGCACTCCCTCACAGAAGGAAAAGTATTTTCCCATATGGATGTGGGACCCATGATTTCCCAGTCTGACCTGGCAGCACTCATGACCTTGCTCACAGATGCCATGAAAATGGCAAAGTTGTACAGAAGAGTCTGCTCTTGCTTGTAGGCAACTCTTTGGCCCTTCCCTCTCCAGTGACTGACACCAACATAAAAGCAACCTTTATTCTGCTTGTAGGTGACTCTCAAAACTGTATATCACAGTTATGGATGGTGGAACCCAACAAAAAGTGGCTACTGTGTGATCACACCACGTTTGTGGACCTTGCAGATGTGGAATTGTAATTTCTCCTTTACCAATGCCTATCTGGGTAGCAGAAGAAGATGGGGTGCCTAGTGCAGGTTTTCTCTTAGAGGAGAAACCTGTGATTCACCTGCAGTTTTCCTCTCAGTGCAGCCTGTGTGTTTACAGAACATAAACCAAAACATTTTATTTTCTTGAGCAGAAATTTTTACAAAGAAGGAATCTGTTACAAGCAAACCAAAGTGAGATCTCATCTCTTAACAATCACAGAATCTCTGAATCATTTAGATTGGAAAAGACCCCTCACATCATTGATTCCAGCCTTAATTAGGGTTGGAATAAATGACCTTTAAGGCCTTTTCTAGCAGAAATGACTCCAGCATTCTGAGGGTCTGTGAATTCGGGCTGTGCATGTACACTGTACTTGAAACGTCCCAAGTGTTCCCTTCCAAAATGTTAGACATGCCAATTTAAAGCAGCACAGTGATCTAGCCAGATGGGTTTTTTATGTTTGAAGGATCCTGGTTTGTTTTCTTACAAAAAAGGCACATTCAGAGGCAGTGGGTCCCGCAGCCATTTCCTCCTCCAAGCAATGCGAGAAGCAGAACTTAAACTCACCGGCTTTTAGAGCGTTCTTTTAAAAGCCAGCAAGTTGCTTTCATTATCTCTAAATGCCACAGAAAACTTGCTTTAGCAGTAGCTAAGCCGGCTGTCTTTTTGTCTCATCAGGCTTTGCAAGAGAAACTGAGAAGCAGCCTGGGGATGGGGTGTATTACTTTGTATTACAAAGTCCCCAGCAAAATCCTCATAAACCTGTGATTACCTTGTGCTTATATTTCATCTCGTTGTGCAGCCAGATGCCCTGGGTGAGTGCACCTCACAGGTGCTTTCAGCAGTGGTGCTAACTCAGAGCGAAAGACTAAAATGTTGTAACTGTGGGAAATGAGTGGAAGCACAAATAAATAACACCTGTTTTTCATTACTGTATTAAATTGCCAAAACTCAGGTACTTAAAAATTCCCAGAAAAGAACAGAAGGGAATCGGGTGCTCCTGACTTCCTTTATTTCTAAATACAAGTTGGGGGGAACCCCAAAAAGTAAAAAACATGTTTTTCATCCTTCTTCTTCAGAATTCATTAAAAACATTGGAACCAGTTCTGGGCTACGCCCACTGCCTGTGTCATTTACTGCTACAACCCTGATCTCCCAATGTTAATCAAAGGATTATTGTGAAAATATTTGTTGCATTTCTGTCTTTAATTAATGCGTTTCTTAACCCAATATTGAAGCAAACAGAAGTACTCATAGGCAAAAATTACACAGGAAATTTGGAGGGGCAATTTGCACTTTAAATTTGTGAAAGCACCATGACTTAACTGGAGTAAAATTAAACTGTGACATATATTAAACTGCTAAAAGAAGTTACATTTTATATATTCACTAGTAAAAAAAGCTATTCAGAGAAGCTTTAATCAGATATTCACGTGCAGAACCGTTTATACAGGTCTTAATAAATGCACATCAAGAAAACAGACAATAACTACTGATATTTATGGCAGCATCCCAACTGCAGGTAAGCTCTTTCCCCTTTACTGTTCATGAAGGGATTTGGACCTTCCACATACACCTGTGCTATTATCCCAGACTGAAGAGGTGGTACACTGGAAGACAGAGTTTGTTCTGTGTGCAGATCTCCCATTTCAACCTTCCAGGTGGCTCTGAAGCCACTTTGTCTCCTTGGAAATATTGATTCACCCTCAGAACGAAAAAAAAAATATTTCTTGAAACAGCTTGTGTCTAAAAATATAGGTCTGTATCTTATTAGCACCTTGAATCTAACACTCGTGTTCTTTATTTCCATTTATACCTGTTGCTTTTGCACAGGTATGTGGAAGTAGTTGGCAATATCACAGTTTCACACCGAGTGGATTCATCTCCTGGAACTGCATATAAGATCTTTTTTTAAGCATTGTTGTATAAAAAAACCAACATTTTAAAATGCCATATTTGTATATGTTTTATTACTTCTGCTTTTAAGGTGTTATCAGGACAACCTGTCAGCAGTCTGCTCTGTGGACAGGTGAGGGAAGAAGTCTGCTGATGTGATGACAGCACTTGCTCTAAAATAGAAATGATATATAAATAGCTGTACCCCGAGACAGAGCTTGAGTTCAGTAGCTCACATGCACGTCACTGTATTAAAATGTTTTAGGAAAAATTATAGTATATTACGCCTTTAAGCTTCTAAAATGTTCCCAAGTGCTAAAACTTAAATAGGAGAGATTAGCATTTTTAATTTTGCCATATACATGTGTATAATTACATGTCTACCCCTTGGCATATATACCCAATCATCTTTTAAAGCTATAATTTCCCCTGAGAGGTATTATACTTAGAAACTGCAGAAGTAAAGGGTGGTCAGCACATCATGAGTAGAAGAGGTGCAGGAAAAAAACAGGTGTACGCGGTGACGTCTCGCACACAGAGGAAAAGGCAACCTTTTTCACATCTTTAAAATAAAAAGTGACTCCACGGAAACAGAAAAAGGAATACGGACTGCTAGAAGTGGACCTGCTGCTTTACTGGCCAGTTTGGGCTGAACCTTGGTGTCACGCGTGGGCCAAGTTGAAATGTGACTACTTAAATAAATGCAAATTAAATAAAGGAATCTGGCAAGGATGACGAGACACCAATAAATTGATGCACAGGGCACAACTGGAAGCACTTGGGCTTCAGCTGTAAAACCATGGAGGGAAGGTGAATCTCATCGTTGCAAGCACCTCATGGCAGATCAAAGATCATATCTCAGGATATTGGCTGTAGGGGAGGGAAAAAAAGCCTTTTGGAGGCATTCTTGGGGCACTACTTCAGGGGAGTTGCTGAAAAATTCCTTTCACTGGAGTCATCAGGAGACACAGGGAAAGCTGAGTCTGCCCCAAAGAGCCAGCTGCCTTCCCAGCTTCCCTGAGTTTCCATAATAATCCTGGGTAGAAAGCCAAGAGGAACAGAGTGTACTTCCTTGTTATAAATTCGTTAAGTTAGCATGTACTTAAAATCATGCTGGATTGCCATATTGTGCAAAGTACAATAACATTCCATAATTTTATCAGAAACCAGGTCATTCTTTTACTATAAATGTGTCAGTATTTCTCTGCCATGGGCTTTCTTCTCATGCAGTTTACTTTTTAAAAGCAGACAGGGAAAAATTTGAGAAAATATGTAATGATAATACAGAAACTGTCAAAGTCTGATATCAAAGAAAGCCATGTTTACACATGGAAAGCAAAACAAAATCAAAAACAAAGAGCCTTTCTGCATTTGCCCTTATAAGTTAGACAGGATTGGGACATGCTGTGGTAATCCCCTTTCATACTAACCTATTCCATGTCATTATTTTGATAATTTGGTTATAAATGTGTATTCTGTGGTGTGGAAAGAGGCTGGGAAGTCCTAAACCATGTTGCATTTATGCTTGGGGAGGAAGGAAAACTTTACCCTGTCCCCTAAACTGCTGCTGCATCTCAGATTCTGTGCTCTGGGGGTGGTTAATGAAGGGGCACGTGAGTGATGGACAGGATCCAGGAGAAGCCAACCATGCAAAGCTGCTGCAGCCACCCACCAGCAGAAAAACACATAAACTATCAGTTATTGGGCATTTCTTACTGGGAGGCACCAAAACACTCATTTGCCATCCAGACAATTTTCTCTAGAGCAATTTTCTGCCTGCCGGGGGTTTGACAATTCCTACGGATCTGCTCCTAAAATTCCACGCAGGGTCCAACAATGTGGCAAGAAGGCAATTTAGAACCACCAGGACAGGCTGTGTGTCCCTTTGAGTAAGGTGTTAAAAGGATGTGGAGCACTGGTGGTGGTGTCCCCTATCCTTCCAGCCAGAGTCAGGGGTTTAGGGAGGAACAAGTGAAGGCATGGCCAGTGTCCCACTCAAGGTTTTGCCTCCTACAATCGTGGATAAACCTTTGAGAAGCTGTTGGAAGTGATGGGATTCACCTGAGAAGCCTTGCTGGATCTCTTCCAACAGGGAAGAATTAACTAGGGATGTCAGCGTGGGTGGCAGCCTTTGCTGCAGTGGCTGTGGCCTCGTGTAACACACAATAATGAAGGATATGGGCCAGGTGTAGAGTAGAGTCAGGATTCTGAATTTCAGGGGTACAAACTCATTGCCTTTTAAGTAACTAGTGGGTGGGATTCCTTGGGAATCCACTGCCCTCAGTGAAAAAGGAGGAAAACCAAACCAGCAGCTTTTTAAGGACACTTTTCTTAAGTGTAAGAGTTCTCAATTCCGACTTGTAAAAGATTGGGCAACAGAGACCGAGACCAGCATTGATCAGGGAGGACCTCTTGGTCAAACTAAAGTATAAGAGGGAAATACCCAGGTAACGGGACCAGGGATGTATGCCCTGGGAAGAATATAGGGGCACTACCTGGATGTGGAGTGGTGGGGTTAGAAAAGGTAAAGCACAGCTGGAACTGAATTTGGCAAGGAATTTGAAGAATAATGAGAGCTTTTTAGAAGTGCACTGGCCAGAAAATGAGTATTAAAGGTGCCCTTTTCTTTAATTTAATTTCTTTATTTACCAGCCTTGGTAAATAAAACAGGAAAGCTGGTGACAGCCAACACGCAGAACATCAAAGTGCTCAGCAAATCTTTTTCCCCTCAGTTTTCAGTAGTAATCCATCTTCCCACATTGCTCAGGTCCCAGAAAGCCAAGACAGGGGCTGGAGCAGTGAAGTTGCTCCCATCACAGGACGATGTCAGGTTTGAGATGAGCATGAACGTTCACAAAGCTGTGGCTCCTGACAAGGCGCATCCTGGACTCCTGAGGGTATGGTGCAGTGGCCAAGCCACTCTCCACGGCACTTGACAAGTCATGACAGACAGGTGATGTCCTTGGTGACTGGAGAAAGGGAAATGATGCAGCCAGTATTAAAAAGAGTAGAAAGAAAGAGAACCACTGACCTGTCTGACCCACATTTACACATCTTTTAAACACCTGCAGAAGTGGTGACTCAGCCACCTCCCTGGACAGCCTATTCCATGCCCTGGACTCACAGCAGGATATCTTTTCCCCCCTTAGAGAAAGGTGTACCAGATGTTGATATGTTACTGTCCCCTTCCTCTCCTTCTTGGGATCATGAGTTCTATATAACACATATAATATATATATAGTATTACATAATATATAATATATAACATCTATATAACTCAGGACTCTCTAAAAGTGATTAGAAAGTGAACTGGAATTGTTTTCTCCCAAAGAAGTTTGGAGCCCAGGACACTTGCCTCCATTCCAGAATGCCTCCTTCAAACCACAGTCAGAGGTGGAGAAGTTGTCACTGATCTGTCTGCCCTTGGAATGATACCAGGAGAATCCTTGGTTGCCTTTTAGAGTGCTTTCCCACTAGCTTGGGATTGCCTTGCTGCCTCTGATTGGTGGAAGGATTTTTTAAATTATTATTGTTTATATATTTATTTTCTGAGTCTTTTTCTTGCCCTGAAATCGTTGCCTTCAAGAAACACTGGCAAAATCACAGCATTTTTTGAACAGCTTACGTGCATGTCTGTAATTAATAACAATTTTTGATAGATCTCATAATTCTGAGTACTCTGCAATTATGTGTCTAACAAAAAAAAGTGATTTTTACAAGTTGTATACAATGACTAATGTGAGACATTTCCCAGATATCTCATTTCACAGCTGATATAGCTGATTTGAAAATAAATATTCTTATTCTTCCCCTTTCCACCTTTGAAAGAGCGAAAAGGCAGATTTGAATAGGTTCCTTACTTTGAGAATACTTTCATAACTATGTGATTCCAAAGAAAATATCAGTATTTCCATTCTTATGAAGTATAGAGCATGAAAAATAGAAAAGGAAAATAGAACAGGCTTCAGCTTTCTTTTCTATTTTTCTCCTTTGGATAACTATTCCAGAAAAAAAAAAAACTGTAGGAAATTCAAAAATTATTTCGTGCATATTTATAAGAGTGTGAATTAAGATGCAAAATAAGCAATCATCTATTATGGATGGAAGAGGGATAAGATTAATAATACCTAAAAATATTATTTTTGTCCACAAACTGTATAAGGTCTTTTTCACTATGGAGAGTACAATGACCCTGTAGTGGAAAGCAGATGTTTCCTTAAGTGTCCTGCAATCATGGAATTGTCAATATTATTTGGGGTAGAGCTTCCTGGTTTTCATCCTATTTTGTGGCTTATTTTAATTCCCACACTCTTGGCTGCTACCATCACTATTTTCACATATTTTCACTACAGTTGTGCCTGTAAGTCTTCAATAATGAGCTCTTCTTGCTTCTGGGACCGTCCCCGCATGGAGCGGGGAGGGTTCCCACGCGTCTGTGAGCAGTCACCTGGTGTTGGGTTTGGGTGTCAAGGACTGAGTGGTGGGAGGGACGCAGGGATGGGTTCTGTGAGGAGCTGCTGGGACAGCTCCGAGGTGGAGCAGGGCCCTGGCAGGACCTGTGGGAAGAGGAACCCACGATGGAGTAGGGTTGATCTCAGGACTTGTGACCTCACAGGAGAGACCCACGCTGGACCAGCCCGTTCCCGAAGGGCTGACACCGTGCACAGGGACGCGCACGGGAGCAGGATGTGCCTGAAGGACTGATCCCATGGGGAAACCACTCAACAGCAGCCTTTTCCTGAGGGACTGACCCTGTAGGAGCTACCCACGTGTGACCAGAGGGTTCCTGAAGGACTGACCCCGTGGAAGTGACCCATGCTGGAGAAACCAGTTCCTGAAGGACTGACCCTGAGGAGGACCCACGCTGGAGCAGGATGTACCTGGAGAATTGGAGCTCCTGGACAAGATTCACATTGGAGAAGTTCATGGAGGACTGTCTGCCAAGGGAGGGAACCCAGAGTGGGGCAGGCAGGGGCAGAGGGTGAGGAGTCCAACCCCTGAGGAGGAAGGAGCAGCAGAGACAACGTGGGATGGACTGACCACAACCCCCATTCCCTGAAACCCTGCACCCCTGGGAAGAAAGGAAGAAAAGAATTCAGGAGTGAAGATAGGCCTGGGAAGAAGGGAGTGGTGGGAGAAATGTGTTTTAAGACACAGATTTGTCTCTCATTACCCTACTCTGATTTGATTGGTAATTAATTAAACTGGTTTCCCTGAGTCCAGTCTGCTCTGCCCATGGCAGCAGCTGCTGAGTGACCTCTCCCTGCCCTTATCTCGACCCTCGAGCCTCTTGCTGTATTTTCTCTCCCCTGTCCAGCTGAGGAGAGGAGTGATAGAGCAGCTTTGGTGGGCACCAGGTGTCCACACATGTTTAAATTATTACACTTATCATTCTTTGCCTGTCATGACCCAAAGCTGTCCTTATTCAGTACAAATGAATGAAGTGAAACAGGATGACTGAAATTCACTGATATAATGAAAATAATGACATTCATGTGGATGTGGTAATTAAATGTTGGATGTAGTGTCATATATTTCACTTATGGGCTTTCCAAATGTGATTAAGTAGCAATTTATGTAGCTGATTGATACCTTTTCTATTTCAACTAAAAGAACGACAGTTTTTCTGTCATCCAGACCGCTCATCCTGTAAATGAGTCATCAGACTAAGTCTCTATTCCAGTTTGTAACATTATTTCCTTGATTTTGCTCGAGAAAAAATAAGTCACAAAGAAATTTTGGAGTGGCTCATGATTGTGATTGCTTGGCACATTTAAAGCTAAATCTTAAATAGACTAGACAAAACTTTCTACCACACCATAAAGGGTAATTTAACATCAGAAGGGAATGGATTTTCTTCTGAAGTGGATATGTTCAAGCAATTGTAGGTCCATGACTGACCAGCAGGTTCAGTGGAAATTTCAGTTAAGGACATGACCTTGTGATTTGTTGAACTGCTGGAACAATATTTTTTTATTCTTTCCAAATCAGAAATACTGAATTCAAGACTCTTTGGCCTGAGAAATTTCTTTGACATCCCTCACAAAGATAGATTTTTCTTTATAGAAATTAAAGTTTCAGTTCCCTGTGTGAAACAGGAGGCGCTTCTCCAGACAAGTGAAAATGGCTTTTTTTCCTTCTTTGCAAGAGAACCTCTAAATTTTGAAAAGATCGTTTTTCTTCAGCTACAAAAGATAGTGCTAAAATGACTGAAATGGATAGTAAAGATAATAGAGTGGAAAGGAATTTTTGCTTCGTTTTGCTTTCTTCTCTTCGACTTCTGTTATTCCTGTCAATATTTACATGTATTGACTGCGTAAATGTTTATAAGATGTGGTGATATTGCTCTTCACCTCATAGATCTATCCAAATAATTAATTAATTGACTCTGATAAAGTGTTATAAATCAACTGTACCATCAGCACAGACTCAGTTATGTGGCACAAGCATTACTAAACCTGTACCTTGAGAACACAAATTATTGTCTTTCAATACGCATGCTCATAAAGTAATAGGGGCAATTAACCTTTTTCTCTGGTCCCAGAACTGATTATCAGTATTTTATGATCCTGAATGGTCTCTTCAGAGGTTTCGTACGGTACTACAGACTGCAGAGTTTTGGGTTTTTTTCCAAGGCGATAAGGCAGTTTTCACTTGGTTTATGAACCCTGGCCCATGGAAATCACAGGACCCGTGTATATTTAAACATCTGTCCACTGGTCTTTTCTTAGATGACTTTGCCACAGTTGTCTCAGTGCGATCCCCAACATGCAATTTCCATGCTTTCCTGCTGTGTGCTGAGGCGTCAAACACCCTTGATGCAGAGCAGGTTAAAAGATATGCCTTAATGTGCTTAATTTTCAAATCTAGATAAGTACAGAGAAGTCAGTGTTCCCTAAGGATGCACAGACCCTGATAAAACAGCTTGCTGTAAGACAACTTCAGCTCCAAATTTCCTCCCATGCATCTAAGTAAATTCTTTCTTCCTTTGGAAAATGGAAAATGAATTTCGTGTTCAAGGATGCTCCATGTTAACAGGAGAAATAAAATGCCTGAAATGGTTGCATGTAGCTGTTACTTTTTAGTTATGGAAATGTGTTCACTGGGAAGAGACAATATGTGCTGTCTTTTAAATTAGTTCCCTGGGAAGTAAAGCTCTTTTTCTCCTTTTGTCTCATTTTTTTATTTTTAGAAGCTATAATTTCTGTGGACTGTGTGATCTTATGAACCCAGCAAATCAGGGCACTACAATGCCATTATCTTATTAGCTCAAGTGTTGAAAGTTTTGCAGTTTTTTCCCAATTCTTGGCTTTATTTCAGAGTCTTCATTAGCTGAAACCAAAAAAAAAAAAAAAAAGACAACTTTGAATTATATGTATATTGCAATCCCTATTTCCATTTCAAGCCTAATAGCCATAGATAAGTTTTTGAGACACATTAAAAACCCATAAATTGGAAATATTTACATGGCAGCCTCAAGACAAGGCCTTTCCTAACAAAGAAGACTTAGAGCTAGAAGTATTCAAAGTCTAGAAATAAATAGGGTGTCTTTGAACTAAAACTCTGTTTTACTGAGGAAGACATTATGTCAAACATCTGTCTGCCCATTTTCTAGGCATCCATTTTATGAGTCATCATTTCATATAATGGATATTTTACTATCATATCCGTAGGGTTTTTTTAAGTTTTGGTGGGGTTTTTTTGCAAGTCATACAATTAAGTTCTGGTAGATTGTTACAAAGGTATTCACTTAGGTTGCTTAGGTTTGGTTTGGGGTTTTTTAAGTGTTTGGTTTGGGATTTTTGTTTGGTTTTTTTTGTTTGTTTGTTTTTGTGAAGATCAGAGGTTAATTTTGATTTGCAATCCATGCTACGAGTCAGTAAAACATTTCTATCTCCATGCAGAGGTGGCTAAGGGATGGATGAAGACCAGTGAGGGTATGGTACAAAGGGCAGTGGTCTAGACACAAGCAGGGAATGCTAATAAATAGATTAGTGACGAAACTGAGGACTTTGTGGCACTGAAAGCAAGGCCTTCTGTAGCATAGCCATTAGAATAATATCAAGAAATACACATAATCCATCAGCGTTAACCTTATTGGCCTTAAGATGAAGGAGGGCAGATTTAGATAAGGTATCAGGAAGAAATTGTTCCCTAGGAGGGTGGGCAGGCCCTGGCACAGGGTGCCCAGAGCAGCTGTGGCTGCCCCTGGATCCCTGGCAGTGCCCAAGGCCAGGCTGGACATTGGGGCTTGGAGCAGCCTGGGACAGTGGAAGGTGTCCCTGCCATGGCAGGGGTGGCACTGGGTGGGCTTTGGGGTCCCTTTCGACCCAAACCATTCTGGGGTTCTGTGATTCTCTGATACCTCTTGAAAACCCAACACAAAGAGAACTTGCTGGGCTGTAGGGGTTTCAGAATACTGATGTGTACCAAGTACATTTCAACAAAACAGAAGCTTTTACAGGCCTTAAAATGTTTAAAATCTGGCATTTGGTGCCCAGCAACAGGACAAGGGGCAATGAGGAAATCAGATGCAGAGGAAGTTCCATTTGGATATGAAGAAAAACAAATTTAGTTTAAAGGTGTCAGAAAACTGAAACTGGCTGCCCAGGGAGGCCGTGGTGTTTCCTTCTCTGGAAATATTCACAACCTGCCTGGACATGGTCCTGTACATCCTGCTCTGGGTGAACCTCCTTGATCAGGGAGGTTGGACAAGGTGATCTCCAGAGGTCCCAGATGTTCTGTGATTCTGTGTTTCAGAGACCACACCACGTTTAAATAAAACCAACAAACCAAGACCAACAGAATAAAGATAAAAATGAACACTTTGTGTTGAAATAATACAATCAAATTAAATGGCCATGAATATTATTGATATTGTATTTGAATCAAAATCCGTCTTTAATCACTTGGATTTCGTGGCACACAGATTTACCATGAAACTTTTATTTTCAAAGCTTGACAATCTCTTTTCTTTTTTTTTTTTTTTGTTCTAGCTGATCTCAAATATATCTCAAAATGTTTTAAATAGTGAGGCTAAAGAACAATCCAGTAAACCCATCCTGTTATTTAATAGCCTCAGGAAGGCACCATTCCTCTTTGTCCATGTTTGCAAAAAGGGGCAAAATACCACGCGGTGTTTCTTGCCCAGGATTCACAAGTGTCATACAGAGAAAGATGGAAATCTTTGCCTTGTGCCCTTTTTTCAGATTGTTACTGACCAGTAGTAAAGAGAAGTGATGTCTGTTGCTGAGTTTGCATTTATGGCCTGACTCACTACACAAAATTTTTATTTTCCATTGTCTTTCACATATTTTGAGCCATGTCCCCATCACAGACATAGACCTCCAACACTAATCAACTTCTAAACTCTTTTCTTTTAGCATTCAAAGATTGTGTACACATATTGCAGATAAGGAGCTTGCACTTAGGTGAATGGATTAGGAGAATTTTGCAAATAAGGAGACACCAAATGAACAGTCTGTTATTTTTCTGTGATATTATTTTGTGTTTAATACTAAGAAAAAAAGGGCATTGTAGCAGAAAAATCTAATCATCCACATGATCTCCATGTTAAAAAGGGAATACTAGTCTGAAAATAATTTGCTTAGGAAGTAGTGGTAAGGCTAGAATCAATGTTTTAATTTCTTCCCAGGAAGAAATATTTGCCCAGACAATTGTGAGGTAAATATCTTTCCCTTTCAGAGATGCTTATAAAATTTTATATCGCTCCTTATCTTGTCGATAATGACATGAAAATTTTCTACATACATAACAAAAGTATTCTGCAGGAGACAACAAAGACTGGAAAGCATTAGAGGTGTTATTTGCTCAGCCTGGATCAGGTGGGATAGGAAGCTGAGACTGTTTTATATTACAGTTTTATCTGTCATGTTTTAAAGTGCTTTTTGAAATAACATTTATAATTTCCACCCATAAAGAAACACATTCTGTAGAATGATGCCTTCAGAAGAAGTGAAAGACAGTTTCCAATTAAGACGAAGTGCCACCAAAGATCTCCCCAGAGATCTCCCCAGAAATGTTCTCTTTGTCTTATTGATGCACTGCAGATGTTCTGCCCCAGCTGAAGAAAGGGTGGAAAATGCAGGTAGTGTCCAATAGTGTTGCTGTACTTTGTATTATTATTATTATTATTATTATTATTATTATTGCTGCTGTTGCCTTCTTATTACCTGAATTTCCAATGGAGAAACAGTAGATGCTTTAAGAGTCTTCTCTTAAGGAAGAAGAGAATAGGGAGAGAAAAGAAAATTTATCATAAGCAAAGAGGTTTTGTCCCAAGAGGACTTTTACATGTTAAAAGTGGCTGATATTGCTTTTGAAGTGGCTAAATGCAGCACTGTATTTCAAACTTCATGGTTCATATTATCTCAAAATCCTGGCAAAGGGCAAAAATTCGAAATGAAAGGTCAGTGCAGAACCTCTGGCAATATTTACATTTATGAAATGGGTATTATGTCTGCTCTGCAGTGGACACCAAATTATTTTTGCAATATCTCCCAAAACAATTCTCTTTCAAAAGGGCTGCAGGTGCTTCAGCCTCACTCTGGAAACAGCTGCTCTCTACACTGAGCTACTCAAAATACTGTATTTTCTCATCAGAAACCCAGAGTGATCATGAATTGGGTTCAAAATTGCCTTCTTCACTTGAGATCCTTGATGATACATCATTTACAACAAAACCCTTGGCTTCAGAAATGCAAACTCTCATCTAGATCAACCAGACTGACAAACAAACAAGATTATATCTGTTGGTACTTGCTTAGTTATTCAAACTCAGTCTTTGGCCGGTAATTTTATGGGACAAAAGAAATGATTTAGCTGTCCTCTACCCCGTGGCATTGATATATTCCAGCTGTTCCAGACAGTCGTTAGTCTGGTCCAGCTGGTTTGGACTGCTCTTCCTGAACCCAGACAATTTATGTGGCGCCTGTAAAGACAATTCTTGCACTTGCAGATTAGATTTTTTTTTTGGAAGAGGTTCTACCTGCCTTACGTGTTTTCTTTTGGCATTAATTTTTCACTTTTTGACTTCAGCTTCTCTGGTAACCTGTCAACAGCTGCTGCTAAGGTATTATCTTCTCCAAAGTCAGACAGACACTATTAAAGCTTAAGGGTGTCCCAGTCTCTTTGGGACTCTGACCCCAGCAATGCCGTAATTATGGTGTTTCCAGGTTTGGCTTTGGCCAGCAGCGTGGCTGTTGGTTTTTGGCCACAGCCCAGAAACATTCTTTGCCCCCATGGCTGTTCCTCTCAGCCAGGCAGGCAGGGTGGCTCTGAGCTGGAAGAGCAGAGTGCAGACAGAGCCAGAACCATAGCTGGGTGTCAGAGCTCACCAAAACAAACCCAGGAATTTCTGCTCCAAGGAAATGTGGGTTTAGGACTTCTGCTGGGTTTGATGGCAGTCGAGCATTCCTGGACACCTGACTGTCCAGATGGAGATGCTGGAACACGGATATTCCTTATAAATTAACCGCAGGGGAAGCAGAGATGACAGCAGAGATGAGGGATGAAAACTTCCTATGGTCTTTAATAGTCAGGAAAATAAAACTTTAAATTTCTGAATTAAAAAAAATGCAACAGAGAATGTGAGTATCTAACTTTCATGAATATCATGAGTGAAAGGAGCAGTGGCCGCAGCATTTTCAGGGAAACATTAATCTCATCCTGAAGCAGGTAATTCAGAATTTTCAATTTGTTGTTGTCTCAGCACACAAGGCTGAAATTAAATGCCGCTTTATCTAGTACTGGTTTTTCAGTGTCACATTAAAACACAGCTCATTTTCTTTCTTTTATTCTAACTTTCTTTCGTGTTTTCTTACTTTGAATTTTGTCTGTTCTGTGAACTCTTAAGAATCCATGCATTAACCCAAAATCTTTCTACAAAACCTGGGGAAAACAGAAGCCACGTGGCACTTTGAAAGGTAAGACCACATCCATATGAAAGCTTTTCTCTGATTGGAAATTACGTATTCGAGAGTAATCACTAGTATTGGATTATTAGCTCAGGTAAATATATATATATATAAATATATATATATATATATATATATATATATATATATATATAAATGTAAAAGACAACTTGCTTTAAAACATTTTTTTCTACATTTTATTTTCATGATGAAAAGAAATTGAGAAAATTTTTTAAAAATTAAAACCAAGAAAATTTTTTTTTCTGAGGTTGTTAAAATCACCTTTTAAAATTTATTCCACCATCTTTTCCAAATTTTTAACTAAGTCTATCCAGATTTTTAACCAAACAGGAGCATAAAACACAGCAAAAATATTTTCCATGAACTTTGAGAAGACTTTACTCGGCTCTACATCGAAACTTCTCAAGACCTACTTGTCTAAGAACATCCAGTCTCCCCTCCTGCAGCTGTAAGATATGAGTTGCACATGGTTTGGTCAATGTTGGTTGATCTTGAGCAAACAGACTGATCTGGGATGAGAACAGTGGAAAAAACAGGAGCACTGTCGGGGGCTGATAGCCAAACACAAACCACAAACACAGCTGCCAAGACACATCAACTGTGTGCCCAGGCTCAGCTGATGGCTTTTATGTTGGGAAATATCCCAAAACCAGCATTCAATAAGGACTGAGTGGTAACCTTTTTTGTTTGGCTGGTTGTTTGGAGTTTTTTGTTGTTGTTGCTTTTGGGCTTTTTTGCTTTTTTGTTGTTACTTTTTTTGGGGGGGGTTGGTTGTTTGTTTGGGGGTTTCTTGTTTGGTTTTTTCCTTTTTTTTTGATACATAAAGGCCCTCAAAGCACTGAATGCAATTGAATGCCAGTGACTCATTTAGAGATGAGTGTCTGTATCCCAAGCAGCATTTTTAAGTAGCAGGAAAAGCGTAATTTTGTTTATAAAGTCCATCCCCCTCTCCACAGGGACTGCTGACTGATGCCAGGACGAGGACATGGCACAGGTCAGGTGTTACACAATGTAAGTATCAGGTGGATTTTTCTTCCAGAAGTGAATATAGTCACTTTTTTCAATCCATGTCCACTTCTTTCATCCACAATGTATTGTTTCAAGGTGATGAATTGTGTACTACTTTAAACATGTCCTTTTTGTGTTCATTTTAAAAGTCTATACCTGGTTCCATTTGATAACAATTTTCTAATTAAATAACAAACTAAATTGCAGTTTTCTACCAAAAAAAGAGGTCTGGATTTATTGCTTTTCACTTCATGACTCTGTAGAATTAAATTTATATTTCAGACTTAGTCTCTTTTACTCTGTAGTAGAACTTTTAAAGTTAGATTTACAGCTTTGGATTTTTGAAACACCAGACTCTTTATTAGTTGTGTTGTTGGGTTGTTTTTTTCTTTTACTTACGATAAATTCTTCAAACACACGTTTGAATTATCATAGTAATTAATCCATAGAGTGTTTTTTTGTTGATTGCTGTCATGATTTAACCCCAAGGAGCAGCCAAGCACCATGAAGCCATTTTGTGTTTTTAGAATTCCCTAAAAATTCTGTTCTTAGGTTGTATTGTTATTAGATTGTATGTCATTAAAGTAATACAAATTATTTCCCTGCTTACTCTGATACCTACATATTACACCTAAAACATCAGATAAAACAGGAATGCCCAACACCGCAACCCATCAAAATCACCTTCAACTCAGAAAAGAAGATAGAAAGAAGACAGGCCATTTTGAGGGAATGATGAAAAGTTGTGTCTCCCTTTCACCATTTGAGGAACACTGTGTATGATCTTAGAATTCCAGAACCATTTAGGATGGAAAAGACCCCTGAGACCATGGAGTTCAAGCTGTGCCCAGTCCCCACCCTGTCCCCAGCCCAGAGCACTGAGTGCCACCTCCAGCCCTTCCTTGGACACCTCCAGGGATGGGCACTCCAAACCTCCCTGGGCAGCCCCTGCCAAGGCCTGAGCACCCTTTCCATGGGGAAATTCCTGCTGCTGTCCACCCTGAGCCTCCCCTGGCCCAGCCTGAGGCTGTTCCCTCTCCTCCTGTCCCTGTTCCCTGGGAGCAGAGCCCAACCCACACCTTGCTATAACCTCCATTCAGTTGTAGAAACCGATGTATCTGGAAAATTATGGATTTAGAATATGATGAATCTATTTCTAGAAATTGCCCAGAGAGATTCAAAGAAGCCCACAGTGATGAAGAACACTGACTCATCTGATCACATGAACCAAATTAACAGAGGTCTGGTCAGACCTTTGATAGGTTGAAAGCCCAGGTGGGAGGGCTGAGCCCACACGTTTATGAGGGGAATGTGCTACATGTTCATGAAATAACACATCTTCTCACTCCCTCTTCCTTAAAAAGTCAACTGATACATTGCATGCAAACCAGCATGCAGCTTCCAATTTTTTAATATCTCTTAGTTATTACCCACACTGCTGCCTGCACTGCAAAGCTGTGAATTATTTGTCATTGCAATATCAATATTATTTTCCAAAGGGTTCAGACAATGTACACTCTTCCTATGCTTCATCTTCCACGATTCCTGTAAGCATGTATGATAAATGTTTAGAAGTTTTTTCCTGAGGGAAAAAAACCCCACCAAAACAAAAACCCATGTTCCTGGTGATAGCTCACCAGTTCTGTGTACTGTATTCCTGCCAGTTCCTTGTAACAGTATTAGTTAGAATCACACTCTGGAGCTCAATCCTACCAAAGATGATAAGCTATGCACATAAAATCCCCTCAGTAAATTTCTTTAATCAGTTTTTAGATTATCATTCCTCATCTGAAGTGATTATTGTAAATAATGGCTCCCTTGCCTTTCTTGGGCAAAGCAGAGAGTATTTAAAATTTGATTCACAGTGAAAACAGCGATGGATGCAAAAGCTGTTGTTTAGAGGAGGCAGAACCACTTTAGATGCTCAATGAATATCATCAATAAAAGTGATGATGGTGCTGTTTTGACAACCTTTCTTTGACCAACCTGATAACAAAGTATTATAAATTGGCAGTCTGGTTTGTTGTGAGAGGCGAAATCTTTATTCACGCCATGATCTTATTTTAAGTATGTTTAATTTTGGTTTGGTTTGGTTTTGCTAGCCATTTTTATATTTTATGATATTCCACACCCATTTCTTAATGGGTGTAGTGAGTGAAATATTAAGAACTGCATTTTATAATGTCTCTAGCAGACATTCTGTGTACATATTTAGGGAAGACGAACTGTATGAAATGCTGGTTGGTTATATTTTAATTTTGTCCTGACAAAATTTTCTCAATGACAACTGGGCTACCCATGGATGCAGAAATTCCTTGTGCTCCTGCAGATGATTTAAGAGCAGAGGTGCCCTTATATGGTAGTGACGCAGTTGGTAACTTTGGTATGGTGAGAGGGAAGATATAGTAGGACCCCACATTTATTTCAAAGTAGATACCTTCTATCACCTTCAAAAGGGAAAAGAAACACTTAGTTGTGTGTATACGTGCACATAATAGTAATTTATATGAATACCTAAGAGCTAAAATATTATTTAAATACATCTTACCTTTAACATGAAGCAAAACCTTGCAGGAAAGTTTAAACTGCGTGACATGGAAATAAGGAAATTCAGTCCATGTTGCCACAACTTTCTTCACACTTCGTGAAAATTCTGTTGAGAAAAATTATCTCAAAGTAATAATGATTTAGCATCAGGCTACCCTCTCTTTATTGCTTTTCATATTTATATTGCTGGTACTGATATGTAATTAAAAGTGTCTTGCTTCAGTTTAGGCTAAAAATGTAACGCTCTCTTTCTTTCTTAAAGGTTAATATTCACACTGTTTCTTGATTATTTTGCTTTAATAGTTCTCTTCAATAAAACCTGTGAAGTGTAGCCTGGCCTTTTCTTCTTTTTTTTTTTTTTTTTTACTTTTTCCCTGGAGGAAAGGAAAATATTTCAATCCCATACTAAATGGTATTGGAAGTGGATGTATCAAATACATTGTTGAAGGTAATGTCAAGCAACGTTCCTCTGCTGCTATGTTCAGTGAAATCTGTTTAAGTGACAGATATTTCAGTGACCAACCCTCCTGAAGGGTCTGTTCTTACACTCTGAAAAAGTTCTTCTGCAGAGAAGGAGCTGGGGGTGCTGGTGGGGCACGGGGTGCCCGTGGGCTGACAGAGTGTCCTGGGGCCAGGAGGGCCAGGGGGAGCCTGGGGTGCATCGGGGAGAGTGTGGGCAGCAGGTCAGGGAGGGGATCCTGCCCCTCTGCCCTGCCCAGCTGAGGCACCTCTGCAGGGCTGGGGCCAGTCCTGGGCTCCTCAGGACAGCAGAGACCAGGAGCTGCTGCACAGGGTCCAGGGGAGGCCACGGACAGGATTTGGGGTCTGGAGCATCTCTGTGATGAGCAGAGACTGCGGGAGCTGGGCCTGGCCAGTCTGGAGAAGGGAAGGCTGAGAGGGGATCCCATCAATCCATACAAACACCTCCGAGGGCTGCCAGAGGATGGTGCCAGGCTCTGTTCAGGGGTGCCAGGGACAGCATGGGAGCAGTGGCCATAAAATAAACCAGAACAAGTTGCAGCCCAGCAGGAGGAAGAACTTCTGTCCGTGGAGGGGCAGAGCCCTGGAACAGCTGCCCAGGGAGGGCCTGGAGTGTCCCTCTCTGGAGACATCCCGAGCCCAGCTGGACACGCTCCTGTGCCACTGCTCCAGGGGACCCTGCCTGGGCAGGGGGCTGGGCTGGGTGAGCTCCAGGGGTCCCTTCCAACCCCAGATACCCTGGGATTCTGGGATTCCTTGAGGCTGGTGTGTGACTTTTGCCTGTGCCTGAGGATGGGAGATTCTTAAGCAAAGCTTTATTGGCTGTATAAAGTTTATCGCCCTTCACTCAGGGCCAAATTGAATCTGGATTTGTGTCCTGTGTATGACAGGCCAAACAATCAGGCTGCTTCACGGGGCCTTAACCTGATGCTATGAGAGAACTGCAGTTTCATCCTCTGGAGGGCTGTACTTTAAATGTACTTAAATTATTACTTTAAACACTAATAGTTATTTATTTGCCCAGAAATCAAAGCCTCTTGGACATGGCTCTATATGTTCGGTAATACTTCTCAACATACCACAAGCACGAAAATACCAAAGCCCTGCACTGTGAATTAAATCAGCTCTGCCTTTTCCGGCATGTTTATTGCATTTTGTGCATGTACACGTGACTCGGACAACTCTCCATGGCTTTAGAAAGGACAGGCTGCTTCAGCAGCACATCAGATCACTGATCTGGGTAGAATTGCTTTGCTAAATTACCTTCAGAACAAATACAGTCTTTCCCAGCCTAACTTGGGCTTTGGATACACCTTAAACATTCAAATGTCACACAAGAATCCCCACTGAAATCCATTTTTGATGAAATGAATCAGGAATAAACAAGTATACCAGTGCAAGTATGGATGTTTGGAAAATCAAAGATTTAAAAAGAACTGTGTGTTTCTTGTTGGTTTTTTTTTCTATTTATTTTCTCCGTCAGCAAAATAAATAAAAATATTTGGTGTGATTGCATCAGGAACAATTATTTGTTTATTTTCTTACTAAATAAATTTTTGCAAAATATTTGTTATACATTCTTACACGAATTATAGAAAAAAAAATTAAAAATAAAAAAAGTAGGTATTCATGTTCCAAATCTTCCCACCATTATTATCCTTGTTTATATTCCCTTTCATTCTTGAAGGAATACAAAAGCTGACGTGCAGGTTACAAAATGGGAAACAGCAAAGTGCTGAGGGATGAAATGTGCCCTGGGCAGTTTAAAAAAGATATTTTGGGGGCAGACAGTGCCTGGGGAAAGTAAAAGATATAGATAAAATACTGACAATCCTGAGCGTGTTTCTTGTATTCCTAAAAGAGAGACCATGCAGGCAGCACCGTGATCATGATTACACAAACTGGATCCTCTCATCTCACAGTGATGTATTTTCTATTCACCAGACATCAAATATTGTCATAAAAGGCTCATGGCAGCATTTGAGCACATCTCAGCCTTCAGCACATTAGCAGTGACAAAATGACAGCTTTTGGCTTTGCTCTATTTTCAGATTGCTCAAAGTGCTGCAGAAATGTTTTTGGTAGAAGGGAGAGTAGAGGAGAGAGAAGCACAGAACAAAAAAAGATATAAAGAGGTCATTTATGCTTCCCAGTGAAATGTATCCATGAAGCTAAAACCTCATCACCTTTTGTGATATAAATTCTGCAATATCACAAGCATCCCTTTCTCTGCTCAGACAAGTTCAGCTTAGACAAAGCTACCCTGTGATGACACTTTCTCTGCCTTAACTTTGAGCATGAAAGAAAATGAGTGACAATCGTTCCACTTTGAAGACAGGCACAGAGGAGAAGTTTCTGGGACTGGTGGTAATAAGCTGTCTCCCTCTTAAAAGAATTTTTTAATTTAAGGAAACCTTAAAGTTGAGTGTATAAAGGTTTGTATATACATATCTATTTATTTATTTATTTGTTTGTTTGTTTGTTTATTTTAATGTGTAAATATCCTTCAGGTACTCATGAATATCATATTTTCTTATCTGCTGATTGAGACGGGGGTGTTGGTTTTGTTTCTGCCAGCCCAGGTGGTTTCACCCCTGTCTCTTAACAGCCATTCAAAACCATACTCTCCTTCTTAATAAAAGTAGAAAAAACCCTACTGTAGCTGTAAAAAATGGATTGTGTGCTGACACTAATGGAAATGCTGCTCAGAGGAAGCTTGTGTTGCCCCAGCTGTGAAACAGCTGGGATTTTCTCTTGAAAATCAAGCAGTGCTTAGGGTGGCATTACAAGCACTGGGAACAGAGTGACAAAACACTTGTTTTCAGAATCCAGAAATCCCCAGAATCACTACAAAGGAGCTTTATAATTTCTTTGAATCACTCCCAGTCTCAATAAAGACAGCTGAGAATACCCAAAGGAGCTTCAGGATTAATTTTTCTGGGTGTGTCCAATAATTCACAGCTGATAGACTGAACCCACCAGGAAACATGTTCTGAAAAGTGGCATTGACTTCAGCTTTGAAAATATGATGGACTTGGTGAAGGTGTGCCAGATGAATTAGAGACATATTAAATAGGAAATTTTCTCCATAAATTATATTCTTCTTCAAGAAACTTCATGTACTTTGGGTTTATCTGTGAACATTTGCAGTAAATCTTGGGCCTTTATTAAAGGAAATGTGTTTCAGTTTTAAAATTTAATAAAGAAAGAGTTCAAGAAAGGATTTCTGGGAATTCATTTGGACCACAGAAACTACATTCTGTGAGGGCTTTTGCTGAGGCAGGAGAGGATGATTAATTAAGACATAAGCATGGGAAAACATAAAAAAGTAACGAATGGGTTGGGTTTTCAAAAACAAAACGGAACAAAGCCAAAAAAAAAAAAAAAAGGCAAATAAACTCCACAAATACCTGAACTTACCCAGTGAGGAGAGAATGGGAAGTTTTTTTTTAGTCCATGGTCATTGTTGCTGCTTTCATGCAGTCACCCAGTGTTGTTCAAGAGCTTTTGGAGAACAACACTTTCATCTCTTGGTATGAGGTATGTAAAGGTACGTGAAACATCTTGTGAAAGGAGTCAAATGTCACAGAAATTTGATGACTTAGAATTTGGGCATTGCATAAGTAGAAAGATACAAGAAATGGAGCTTGAAATGCCTTATGCAATAAAAAACACTCAGAGCCAAATGCAAAGCAAAGGAACAAATCAAGACATAAAAAAACCCCACAAACAAACAAAAGATACCAAACAGACAAACATAAAAAACCCCTCAGCCCTGATAACTCCCTAAAGGTGTACCTCTATAACTAGCAAATAATGCTTATACTCAGTTTTTTTTATAGTCATTTATTCTTACACTCAGTGAAAGACCAAGTTACGATAAAGCATTTGATAAAACCTATAAACTTTATTTCTATGATTTTGCTCTTTTGGTTATGTATGTATATTCCATTATTCCATTAACTGCTCACTAATTTCCATTGCCCTTGAGCCATTTTAGAAAGAAAACCATGCTGAGATAGACACATGACCTAAAATGTATTGTCTAGAAAACCAGAATTTATGAACAAATTTTTAAAGATCTTCATACAGGACACAAGTGGTGGTAGGAAAAGAATCTCAAATACTTCTGAGAAATAATATTATTCTAATGTTTACTGTGGTTTGGAGCTATGGGTTTCTTCTTTGCTTGGTTTGGGGTCTTGTTGTTTTGGTTTTTTTTTACTTAAGAGTGTTTAAAGAGAGCAACCTGCTGCAGAATGAAATGGGGGAAAAAACCATAATTGATTCTGTTATTAGGGTTTAAAAATTGTGTCAGCATGGGAGCTAAAGCAGAAAAGATCATCTTTATAACTGATTATGGCTTTTGTAATAGTAGTTATTATGCATTTTCCTAGCTTAGAGGATTTTAATTGCGATAAAAGTATCAGGGAAAATCATCCAACAAGGTACTACAGGTCGGTTTTGTGGTTGTAAATAGGAGTAAAAAAAAAAAGAGAGAAGATTAAATCAATTTTTAACCCTAAGTTATTTAAAAGGAATTTTTAACCACATTAGGTCATTAGGTTAACAAACATTGCTAAACTTTCCCCTTCCCCACTGCAAGAATTAATGATTCATTAAATGTTTTCCTCAGCCAGAGCAATATTGAACAACCAAGGAAACAGGATTTTCTGCAAGAAGAAACTGCTTTTTTTTATTCTTCTTGAGTGCAGGACCAAATATGAATTCTTTGAAAATGCCCACTTTTAAAATTACAAAAAGGGGGGTGAAATATTTCTGTGGTGGAACACCTGAAGACATAAATGTGTCATGCTGAACCAGTTAAGTGTGCAGCACAAGGAAACTTCGTATTTTCACAAAAGGCCTGAAATTTGAATATCCTTGTTTCTGCATGCAACATTTTGTGTTTCCAAGCCTTCACCCTAAAATTTGCATGCCTAAGCCCTTGCTTGGTAGTTCCACATCACACCCAAAGTATTAAAACCCTCTGTTTTTTAAGGCATTTACTCTATAATCTGATAGAGTGGAGGCATCTTCTCAGGGATGGTTTTATAACATACATTTCTAACTCCAGGTCCAGTTCCTATGGTAGTGATGCCTTTTCTTGGTCTAAAAACCAAGAATCAGTAGGAGATAAACGTGATGACCAAGGAAGAGCACATCCTTGTTTTTCTTATTTCCACTGTGAAAGATATAAGGAGTTTTGTGTTTTAATTTCTCTTTTTTCCTTTTTGGCTTTTTTTTCCTACCAAACCTCCAAAGATTAGTGTCATTTCTTGCTTGACAGATCTGATTTTATGTCTAAATGGCTGTTATTCTGAGCAATGCAATAGTGTAGGGAATTTACATATTCCACAGAAAAGCAGCTTTCCCTCAAGAAATTTTATCCTGTACCTTTTCCTTGTTATCTGTCTGCTGCAACTTTAATGATAATATACACTCACTGAAGAGTTTCATAGTTTTTTTGTGGCAAATTAAACAGCTGGCTTGATAGAAATGTTGCCTTCAGTGCTCTTCTGAACAGGAGAGGGCATAATTTCTGGAAGTGAAGAGTCTGCACGTTTAAAATAATCTAAACAAAATAGTGGAAGTGGTAGAAAAGCAGCTACTGGGGTGCCTCACTTACACTTGTCCAAAGAGCAACGTTCTCCTGATTATTTACATAAATGAAACCCTCAGCTTGGGTCAAAATCACAACTGGCATGGAAGAAATGGACTTTTAGCTGTGCACTCATGCCACACGGCTGAATGTGGCTCTGCGAGTTGAAGAGCTGCCCCTTTTTTTATTCTCCCTGTAGATGGGATCATTAATGCCATGTCCAATTTCTCAGTGGGTAGAAGTCTAGACTTCCACCTCATCTGCTTTATTCAGTGAAAATCAATTTACATGGCAAATTTTATGCTGGGGAAGGTTCATGTAGGCATGAGCGTAAGACGGAGTGTGTTCCATGACATACAATTTTTGGAAAGTTCTGTAAATTAATACGTCTGTTTAAGTCACTGGACTTTCTTAACATGGCTAATATACAGGATTCAAGTTCAAAAATTTTCTTTGGAAACCTGAATGTTGTATTTGAGAAGTTGTGGCCGTCCAGTGAAGGTCCCACTGACTGGAAAACGGGAAATAAACCTTCAGTTTTTAAAAGGAAAGAAGAAATAACCTTGAGACATAATTCTTTCCAGCAACAGTGAGGAAATAATAGTCAGGGTCATACAATCCCAAAAGAATTTGTGGGATTTTGACTCTAAAGTAATCCATGTTGTATTTAAAATACATAGAAGTCAAATACCTATACCTATTTTATATTTCGAATGTTTGATGATCTCCAATTATTCACTATTTTTTACAACACTTTCATTATGTTCCTTGTCGAAGAAAACACTCTCATAGACAAACATACTTCCAGGAAGACTAGAATAAATTAATTGTTTTGTTATTGGTGAATTCAAGAATCTAAGGACAGAAATATGATCAATTCACCACTTGATATTAAAGTAATCCTAATTATTCTGAAACAAAATAATTACATCATTAAGGGAATAAAGGCATAATTTTGAAAGTGTTTTTTGATGACAAGTATATTCCTTGGTACTCTCTAATCAAAACCACTTGCAAAGGACAGAAAATAGATATATCAAAGTCCTTTAGAGATTAAGTATACAATATGAAATATTAGATAGGAATTACTTTTCCAAAGAATGCAATTTCTTGCACCTAAAGGATCTGGTAATTTAAGTATTCAAGTCACCTTTTCTATTTCCAAGTAAATCAACCTTCAAAGTAGGGAAGAGCCCTTGGTGGACTGTGGGAAGCCACACAAGTCACAATCTTAGTGACAAGAAGTCATTTTACTTGGGGTCACAATGACTTGTTGGCATATATTCTGTACTTTACATGCTGTCCAAGGTGCACTGAAAGAACTCCCAAAATAATCTGTGAAGCTGAAGACAGAAGCACAGTGGAAAAAAATGAAACACAAAAATATGTAAGTTATTTAAATATTGCTCTAAAACTGTACAGTGCTGCAATAGGGAAACTGTCAAAACCCAAAACTAGTGCAGAATTAAAAAAAAAACAAACCAACAAAAAACCAAACCAAACCAAAAAAAACCACAAGAAAAGAAAAGAAACAAAAAACACCTAAACAAACAAATAAACCCCCAAATCAAACAAACAAACTAACTAAATAAATAATTTTTTTTTTAAAAAAGAACAACTGTGAGGAAAGCAGCAAGAAAGTACAGAAGAAAGTAAATAATTTTCAGTGCTCCATTTTATGAGTCACAGGCTGGATGGCAGGGAAATGGATACCCATTAGAATTTACAGAGATAAGAAGGTTTATATATAACCCTCAGAAAGCTACAGCCTCTATGGCAAATTAGCTTAAAACACTCATGAAGGAGATTTATATAGGAATAGGAAATTTCTACCTGGATTCTTCTCTTCAAGATATGTTTATCTACATTACAACTCCATGAAAAATCAGGGTATACCAAGAAGTGGGACAATATCATGCAGTCAAGCCAATCTGTCCGCAGTAGTACCAGTATTTTAAAGTTAAAAAAAGTGGGGAAACAGAAGGCAGACTGTAAAGCAGCACAGCGATGAGGGAATTCTCATCAGGTTAAAGGTTCAAGCTGAAAAATCAAAAATGTATTTGGACTTCTAAGATCTGGTTTAGATCTTTTCATGGACCAACAGAAGGTAATTGCAAAAACATTTTGATTATTTATTTTACAAAATAACCTTAATTCAACTTTTTCCTGCCATAATTACGCACTAAAATAGTAAAGAATTTTGTTTGGTTTCTGTTCCTTTTTTTTTTTAAGTGGATGGGCTTATTTGAACTTCTAAGAACAGTGTTGATCTAACACCTCCAATGTGCAAATGCCTCGAATTTACAAGGAAATATTTCCACTCTTACCATTGCTTTTGGACTGCATCCAGAGATACCAGTTTTAGGGTCTGTCAAACTGAAGGTGTCCAAAATTTCTGAAGAATAGTGCAGTTTCTGCAGGCACTTCTGAACATTCAAGCCATCATTTTTCTACACTTTTTCTTGGCAGTGTGGAAACTTACATAATTCCAAATTGTCTTGGCAAGCGTGAGACTGCAGAAGGACAGCTCCTTGCAGAGATCCTCTCTCTGCACCATAGGTTTATTTCAGAGTTCTTAGGGTGTTTGTGCACTTCGAAAAATCTGCTCATGTACATTTATTTCCACCATTAAACCCGCTTCTGAATTGATATTTTGCTCCCATAATAGGTATTTTTTCAAAGATCATAGTGTGAACAGAACATAATCATATTCTTTCATTGCATTACATTACTTCAATTTCAGGCCTTCTGGCTTCCCTAATTCCTGAGCTATGGGTATTGCTGGGTGAAATGATTTCTTCCATGACCCCATTGCTGAAAGGGAAAGCAGCGCTCCCGCTGCAGACTTTGTCTTGCTGAAATAAAGAATTGGTGGCTCGTTTGCTCCTTTACTCTTAGAAATTCTTTATTTACAGGACAGTTATCTGAAACATCTCTAAAAAAAGATACAAAGAATAGCAGTAGAAGGAATAATAGTATTTTAAGCTTGCTCTTAGAAGAAGGAACCAAAGGCTGAAGTTGGAAGGGATGCCTGGAAGCATTTTATTAATATATTTATTTATTCATTCTTTCACCCATTTTTTCCTAAGCGTTGCAGTTTAGGAGCATGGTGCTTATATTGGGCCTTCTATGGTCTTCTTTTCAAATTTTTATTAGGGAATTATCCTCTGCTCATCTCTTTGTAAGAAATTATATCTTCCATAACCACAAAAACGACACACTCTGCATAATTGTGGGTACATTGACATCACCGTAAATTTTACAGGATTTCATGCAATCACAGCAAAAAAAAACTTGTGAAGACCCCCCCACTCACATTTTGTGGAATAAAGCATAGAAAATGTAGGCACAGGCAAGGGAAAACCATTACTTAGGTGAGCTCGGGGAACGACCAGACTAAGTGAGCTGTAGGTTGGATCCTGTCCATTAAAAAAAAAAAAAAGTCTGTTCTCTAACACAACTGATTTGAGATATTGGGATAAAATATGGGGCTGCTATGGCAAAGGATATTTGTTACAGTAGGATTTGATTGATACTCACATCTCAGGAGGCCCAGAAATGGAGCTAAATGTAGAAGAAGAGAATGGAAGAGCACTGCTGATGAAAGCGCATGCTTCATAAGCCTCCAGATTGTGTCCGGCAATGTTTAACCAGCTCAAGTCAGCCAGCCTGAGACTGCCTTTAAAAAGCAGAGAAGCTGAGAACTTGGAGTGATGTCTGCCTTTGTATGAATGTCAGAGACCACACTTCAAAGTTGATTTGGCACCAAATTGTTACTGAATGTGTTTCCGCAGCCATAAAACAGCGGCGGGGAAAATGCCTTTATCCACATGTCCTGCAGTACCTGCCTTCAGCATTAATATCTGTATCAGTGTCACATATCTTCACAGGAATCTTAGAGATAATCAGCTAGAAACTCCTCCAGACAGCACTTTTGGAAACATGAACCTTTTGCTGCATAAAGGAAATGATTGCCTCAAGTTTTTGTAGCATACTCAAAAAGGGCAAAATGAACCAAGATCTCGGGCCATGTTCTTGTGTATAACAAAATAAAAATAGATCAGCCCTCAAAGCAGGAGTAGCCTTTGCACAGCAGGCAGCTCTTTCACTCTGCTCCTGAAAATGCCAACACAGGGATTAAATAAAGGAGCACAGAGTGCCCCCAGCAGGGGCCCATCTCAGAGCATAAAAACACAGGAGAAGCACGTGAGAGAGAGAAACTCTTCCACAGCAGGCACATTTAAAGAATTAGATTTTGAGAGATCTGTGAAATCACAGAATCGTTGAGGCTGAAAAAGACCTCCAAGATGGTCAATTCCAACTTTGACCAATCTCCACCTTGTCAACCAGGCCAGAGCTCTGAGTGCCACTGTTTCTTGAACACCTCCAGGTCACCCAACAGCTCCCTGAGCCCACTACAAGGCTTGGCATCCCTCTCAGTGAAGAAATTCCTTGTCCCTTTATCCCCGCTAAGAGAACTGCAGGCAAGAGGGGAGAAAAACCAAAACAAATTCAGATTAGCAGAAAGCATCGTTTGATTGTTTGCTAATAGGAAAAAAATGATCATATCTATTCAACATTATCAAGTTTGTGTCTGTCATCTGCAAAAGTAATTACTGGCAGTGGCCACGCTGCTGCTGCTGCTGCCTTGAAATGCTACAGAGCACAGGAGCTCCTCTAGGAAAACTCCGGAATATTTTACCTGTCTGCTTCTCGCTCACCTCTTAGGCAGAGTCTTTAAACACAGTTCCAGAGCAATGCAAACAGCAGTATATCAAAGGGTGGGAGAAGACTGTGCTGCACATAAAACACAGCTTGGAGCTGACAGAGAGAAAAATTGGAAACAACGATTCTCTGAGCAAATAATCTCAGCTCATGTTGTTTTCCACCCCTGCAGTTCTCATTTGGGAGGAAGCCAAACAAGCTAATCTAACAGATGTCCGTGCCACTGATTTAAAGTCAAAGGTAGGACACTTCCAATATCCATCTAATTCAAGCAGGGAAGCTTTCTACTGATAGCCACAGAGCAGCACTGAGCCAGTGCTCTCCCTCTAAGCAGGCAGGTTGATGTTTATTGCTCTTACACAGTGCTGACTTGTGTGATTCTGAGTGGCTTGATGATTACTGCCCTGAGCAGAATATCCCACTGTTAGGGATAAGCTACAGTTTGTTTTGTTTTGATTTTTTTTTACGGTTTTACGGTTTAAATTTCCATTTTGCAAATAAATGGAAACAATAAATGAGTATTAATTTTGGTAATAAGCAATTCAACATTCAGTAAGAATCCTTCAGAGATCTTTTCAGGTAGAGTGATATTCATGGTTTAGAGATTCAACTCTGTTACGAAAGGATATGCTAACTAAACCTATCTAGAGTTATGAGAAAAAAAAATAAACCAAAATACCACAAAAACCAAATCATATTTTGGTCATATGGCTACAGTTTAAATAAGCTTGACTGGCCAGGTCTTGGCAAACCCTTTCTCTGGTGGCTGAATCAAAACTTTCTACTAAAATAGCACAACTCTTAAGCGCTTTGCTTCTGAGCAAAGCCTTTGGGAGGTGAATTAAATATAAACTCACAGCTGAGCATGCCCTGGTGGCTTCTGCAGCTTGAAATCACAGCTCTGAGGAAAGTATTCATGTTCACTTTGAAGTGCTACGACTTGAAACGAGGGATAACAATCTAAATAAGAACACCTCTGCTTTCTTGATCGAGGCACACAAGGAAGAAGAAAGATAACTCTGACACAAAGAGAGGAGCAGCATTTGATTTTCACTTTGGAATTAGTCATGGCATTCTTTCTGGAGATAGAAGCCACCACTTTCTTTCGTCTATTCCTTCTCCCCAAGGCAACCTGGAAATCCCACATCTTCTTTTGCTTGTGTCCTTGATACCCTTATTTATTCAGCCTCTTTTCTGAGAGTTCTTTGTGCTATACCAATATATATTTGTCCAGCATGGATAGTTGCATGGATATTTTCTTTTTCCTCCACAGTAAATCTCAGCATTTCTGTGAGTACTTGCTTTTGTGGTTTTGGTCAGTTTTGGTTTGTTTTTTTGTCTTCTTCCTTCATATGACAGTGAAGTTTGGCTGGATGTTAATTAATATTATTTGGGAACGGTAAAATTATAAATGTGCTGCTCATAGAAAAGGAAGAGGCTTTTCAACAATAAGCAGCCTCATTTGTTAAAAAAACAGTGAATTCTCTGGGTAATAATGACTAAAAAGTCTCGGGCATTGTATATGGAACAAAGAAAGAGCCCACGACAAATTGAGGCATTACATATCTGTAATGCTGTTTCCTTTTTTATACAAACTTTTCTTTGTTTATAGGCTTTTTTTTTTAATGTATGCCATGCCCAAACTAAGAAAATTTAATTAAAAGAAAAGAATCTTAAGGAGTGAGAGAGGGGGGAAAAAAAATTGCATGACCTTTAAAAGACGTTTCTGCCTCAGATGCTGATCGACAAAATGTTCTCGCATTCTTATATATTCACATGGCCTCAGGCAGCTCCAATACAGAATTTTCTGTACTGTGTGCTTTCCTACAAATCAGTAATTGAGGGTTGCTGCAGTGTACAAAGTCACAGTAATTTAACATTTTCTGTAAATGCCAGCAGAGAGTTATTCAGTTTCTGCAGGTCCCAAGGTCTTTTATACACCATCTAGCCCAAAATAGTGATGCTCCAGGAAACCATGAGGAAAAGCAGCAGAAAGCCTCCTCCTTGCTCCAAAATTGGGGAAATATGCTTTAATATGTATTTATACAACAACATTGACAAATATCAGTGGCATGAATTTATCTACTGATTAACAGCATTATTTATTGGGCTTGACAAAAGCAGGAAGCATTTGAGGTTTTAGTCACTTATCCAGCTGCATCACTTAGCCGAGATTTAAGTCCTGTGGCTGGTGAGAAGAATAGTAAGGTGACCCAAAAATTTGTCTTCACCTCCTGGAAAAAACAACAACCCAGGATTTCACAAAAAAAAATTAATTGTGTTAATTGAGAACATCAATGCACAACACTGCTTTTCTGACTTTTTGGGGTTTTTTTTCCCAGAAACGGTGACACTTGGATTTAAAGTTAAATGAGAGAGGACACTTACCATCCCACAGGCAGAATGGAGGCAGCTTGCATGGTGGTTTCCTCCCTTCTTCACTTAATGTTTTGCACCATTTTCTGATTACCTCTTCAACCTGCATTTTTGTATTCCAGAGGTTTCACTGTTTTCTGCACCTGACACATACTGGTTTGTGCACTTGTGAATGATTTCTGACAAATATTTTCCCTAAGTGGCACTTTCTGTATTATGGCCCTCTGTTTCTCCTGAAATTTGAAAGATGCCTACTTTTCTGCTGCTCTTTTGATGGATATTTTGTAATGGCAGATATTTTTGACAGAATAGATGAGAAATAAACTACTCAAACTTTTAAAGGCTCAGTATTTGTTTTCACAGTAGGTTAATGGTAAAGATCTTGATCCATTACCAAGCAGCAGCTTGTACAGCCTAGGGGAGTGTCACTTGCAGATTTGGGAAGCTGGCAAAGCCACTAAACATTTGTTTCCACTAAAGAAAAATGCTGCAAAATACATTGCTCCTGTTGTCTCTGAACCATCCTTCATTTATCAGTGGTTTTCGGTTTGCTTTACTTTCACTTCCTACATGTATCCAATGGCACTAAGGCTAATGCTTATGCCATTAAATATATTACTTAAATGTTTAAACAGTGGTAGACACATTTATTCTAGTAACAAACCTATTCAAATAGTCAAGAGAACATTACCATCTGAGTCAAGCATTATTTGGTTTCCATCTCTCTTAAGAGAGACTGCGAAAGTAAATGAAAGGAAAATCCATTTCTACATTCCTGTTTGAATAGAGCAGTATCCTCCACAGGTTAAATCAGCATTTAATGAATGTATTTCACTTACTCCCTCTCGTTCTTGTACGGTTCATGTGTGAACCTTAGGTATTCCTATCCTTTGCAGTGCTGTTGGTTATTTTGCACAGTGAGAGATCCCCCGGCCTCCAGGCTTAATTTTGATTTTAATCCCATGGCATCATAATGTTAAAGAGAAAATCATAATTTTCAAAGAAGTTCACCTCAAAAAAGCCTATTTGTATCCTAAGATTGTTACACAAGACAAAGACATTGGTGCTTATTTGGATCTCCTGCAACTTTGATCACTACACCTATCTGATTTTTTTAAGATACAGCATGCAATTTAACAACTAAAGAACATTTGTTTGTAAAATTAAGACATTCACCTACTTAAAATGTGCTACATTAGCATGTGAACAAAATTCCTCTTGCATGGCTCCTTAAAATTTTGTGGTGCTACAGAGAAGGATCACCCCTAAAAACCAGGAGCTGCTCCTAAAGCCGTAATAATCCTCCAAATTGGCATTACTTAAACTTACATAGCCAAGACTTGAGAATCATAGCAACAGTGAAGATTTGGCACAAGCCAAAATCAAATGAAATTTCCATAAGTAAAAACACAATAATTTTGTAATTCATTCAACTACAGCTCAGTAGTTTAAAAACCCAATTTAAATGTTGCAGTGAGGACAAGTTGCTGACCCGATGTTTTGTTGAAGAGAGTTAGATCCCACAAAAATAAAGCTGGAAATGAGCTCGTCAAGGCCCCAGCATTTTCCTGTATTTTGACCTCTTTCTCTCTCCTTTTTTCTCCCCTGGCTCTTGACACAAGGATGCATTGTGGCAGGAATAACATGGCACACTGGTCCCGCCGTGGGAGGTTTGCAGCCCTGCTCCTGCAGCTCTCCCCCACGGGAGCCCTTCCACTGAAGCTGCAGTGTTCAGTTCACAGTTTGGAAGGACAGAAGAGACTTTTACCATTTAGTTTGCCCTGTTGCACAGCTGTGGAATTAAAATCAGGAGTAATTTTTGAAATTCTCCTTCTTGGTGTTCGGTGTCTCGGGTGTGCCTGTGCAGTTGGTGGCACACAGGCTCTACAAGCCCTGGACTTCTGGTGAAGCCAGTGCCTGTGCTAATAAACTCACCCAAAGAGCTTGGATATAATATCTGAGGCTTGTTAAGTGGCTGCTAATTGCGTTTTGTTAGCTGAGGACTCGGGCAGGGTAAGGAAAATTGCTTGAAATTGAGCTCATAAATAAGCCTTTGGTCCTTAATGTCATAAATGCGCACAAAATTTTACAATTTAGGTCTTAAGCTACACCACCTAATACAAAATAAATCCAGTAATCTCAGTATGCAAAATCTGACAGTCTCTCAGTCCTAAACCTTCTTTCCTTTAAAATTGATTGAGTTAGGCTGGGCAGGCTCAAATGAGTGCAAGTAGAAAATGTCTATAAGTTACCATGAATCCTTATAAGTAATATTTATTTCCACAGATGTAGATAGATATACAAGCTTTCTACAGGCTTAATGATTCCTTTTTTTCAGATCTAGGCAGGTAAGGAACCTTTGACAGATCTGAAAACATTATAAAAACTGATCAACCTAAATGATTCTGTCTTTTGGAGAGGGATTCTTGTGTGGGTTTTGGGTGAAGACTTTTTGGAAGGAAAAGGTGTGAGGGATTTTTGTCCTGTTTTTTTCTGAAGAAAAATGAATACAAAACATAAACCACACAATTATAACTACATATATATATAGTATCATTATTAAACATATTAATTGAATACCTTGATTGAAATTTTGGATTATTGAACCTGGTAGAAGAATTTAAACTCCTGTATTGTCCTTGAAGTTGAATTGCAAGAGGAGTTGAAACCAGCTAATAAAATCCTTGCTCTTTGCATACATTTCAACTAAGATTTTAATGCTCCCACTATGCAAATAAACCAACAGGAGTAATCTCAGGCATTTCCATAAAATCAAGAGAGTGTGGTACTAATCTACTGTATTTCATTTATGAGAAAATATGGTCCTCTTCTTAATAATCTGTTGATTTAATTTGCCTTATAAAGTAGGCACAGTTTTTCAGAGGCCAACTTCCAAACATTTCCCCTGTTGGAGAATATTTAGAAGTTTGGGCAATTTTTAGCTGGAAAATGTCAGTCTTTCTGAGATTATCTGAGCTCCACACACCCACACACCTACAGAGCCTGTACAGGTGCCCAGTCAGGAAGGGGTATTGAAGCTCTCAGCTGTGTTTTTGGGGGTCTCTTTGCTCTAGAGGCTGAGGATATGTTGCTTTTTACATGCTCTCCTTCCCAGATGAAACAGTCACATATTTACTGCAGCGTTGGCTTTTGCAGCTGAGGTTTTTGTGTCACTTGTGAGGACTTATTTTTTCTAGTTTAACCTACAATGCAGTTTTTTCCCTCCCATAGCAGCAGGTTTTACTCAACACCCTACTTGAGGTTTTGAAACAAGTACCTCAAGGCACATTTATACCTGAGGACCTTTCAAAATGAGCTTGAAATGCTTCTCACAGAGGAATAGGGAACATGTGAGCAATTCATTGTGAGTGTGGCTGTGCAATAGCTCTTGTGTTGGGCACAAGGCAAGATAACGACCCCTGAGGCCTGTGCACTGTTTTGAAACCCTCTTTTCAACATGTTTTAAGTGCCTCCAACTAAAAAAGAGCATCCTCGTTTGCTGGAAGAGAGAAAGGCAGTGAACCTTTTCAGAGCAATCCAAGTAATTAATATAAGATAATCTATTTTTGTGTGGTGGTTAGTGTGTATTATGTGATGCCACCACTAGATTCATATCTAATAATAGCTGTTCTTTCCAAGCCTGTAAGTACAGAGCACTGCAATTATCATGCTAATAGGTAGTTTAAGAGCTGTGTGCATTTTAATGTGCGCCGTTCAAATTAGGCTCTTGTTATTTTTCATAGGATAACTGAAAAGATCTAATTGTCCAGGAGCTGAAAAGTACTGTACAAAATTATGATAAATGCAGGGAAAAATAAAAAAGAACATATTTCTACCACAGCAATAACCAAGGCAGGAGTGATAGGCAATATTTTCTATTAGTGTATTTGTCCTGTTAAAGAGTTTCCCTCAGCATGATCTTGCAGACTGCTTCAGTTGACTTGAATTTATATTTATTAAAGCTCAATTACAAGGTACTTCTGCTTAAAATTAGTCTACGAAAGGCAACTAAAGTGTATGGAGAATTACCACAGAGTGAACAATATTTGCACTAAGAATCAAAGCTACAAAACTTTATTTTAAAATCAACTTGTCTACTCAGGAACTTTTATTTAAGGCAAAGTTAGCTGGATTCCCTTGTCTTTCAACCACTCATGCTACCTGCCAATCCAGAAGCTTTGTTTGGAGAAAATTTTGTTAACCAAAGTGCAATTTTAAGAGACACTTCTTGTAGAAAAGGAGTTCTTCCGTTCTCCTCACTAATTGTGTTTCATTTTAGTGAAATCTCTTGCTTTCCATGTCCCCCATCAATAACAAATTCAGCACAACAAAGTCAGTGTGTCAGTCATAAACAAAAAAACTGGAGTAATCACTGTGTCCTTCATTGACTGAAAAATCTAGATACGCTGGATTTGTGGATTCAATCAGCACAAAGTGCTTCCACAGGAACGTAACTATGTTTGCCTGATGTGATTAACTTCTATATCTTCTTTTGAATTACCTGCCTTTTTTCAAACTCTCCTTTTGTCCACAAATATTACTGCAAAAATATTTTTTTTTTAATGTTGCCCCATCTATTTTATTTTGATCAACCAGAAAGAATTTCTACTCTCCTTCAATTAGAGCAGCAAATGAGGCTACAATTTTTCATACCCTGCCTTACTCTCTCACCCATGTGACAATTTTTGAAACATTAAAAATAGACCTAAAATGGGAATCCTCATTAATGGCTCTTCTCCATCCACATGAACAAAAAATGTATGAAAACCCCACATTCAGCTCTTTGGGCTTTTAGGTGCGTTTTTGTTGTTTGGTTGGGTTTTGGGGTGTTTGGTTTTGGGTTTTTGGGGGTTTTTTGGTTGGTTGGTTGGTTTTGTTTTGTTTTTTGGGGTTTTTTGTTTGGCTTTTTTAAAAATTTAATTTAATTTTATTTTCTGGGGGGTTTTGTTTGTTTTGTTTTGTTTTGGGGTGGGGTTTTGTTTTGATTTATTTTATTTTATTTTATTTTATTTTATTTTATTTTATTTTATTTTATTTTGGGGAGGGGGTTTGTCCAAAGACTTTAAAGCTTTATTGTTCACATAACCTCAGCTTTTGTGCAGTGTTAGACAAAAAACATTACCCAAAATGTTCCCACTGATGGAAAATTGCTTGAAATATACAAAAAAAGTCAATTCTTCCCACATATTTGTTGATTCTTGAGCACAAGGATGCTCAACAATGTGAACTCAATAGTGTTTATGAAGATTTGGGATGGAAACTGGTTTCGACACATTTAATTTTTTCACAGAGTGGCAAAAATTCTTCCTGCCTAGATCTTAAAAGGAACATATCTGGTGTTGTGTGTGTGCAGGTATTAAATACTAAATATATATTGGATGCCTGTATTTTGTGGCACATTCTATACCCTTTGCATTTGTGTTTTCCAGGTCAGTAAAGAAGAAGTTGTCACAGCAGGGGACTCAGAGCAGGATTCAAGGCTCCACATATTCACCACCACGGTTGCAGTCACTCACCTGGTTCCTGTCAAGCAGCACTACCTAAAATTCGATTAATTTGCACCTCTGTAATTGGAAAAATGCTACTGCCCTCTTCAAATAAGCATCACTTCGTTTCAAGAGGTCACCGAAACACTGACTTGGCACATATCCCTGTAAAATACGTCAGGAATATAGAAAAAAAATATTTCTATGCTTTCACACATTTAGAAATGCCTGTGGGTTTTGCTGTGATTAATTTTACAAGACACAAGACCTATAGAAGGCCCTTTTTTTGTTTGTTTGTTTGTTTTTCTAAGAAAGACCTGTTTATAAAGGTGGCATCAATTACATTTACCCATGGAAGACTGTGATGGGTTGACCTGGCCCATCTGCCAGACATTCACCCAGCCACCCTCTCAAGAGTGAAATTTAACATATCCTGAAATTCAGTAAACTCGGATGAGTGGTTAACTGCAATTCATTTCAAAAATCACAACAGCTACACCAAGTCTATTTTAAGTTTCTTCAATGGAACAGAAATAAAGGGGACCTAGTTTTCCCAAAGCTAGGCTCTTAGATACTCTCTGCACTAAATCTATCTGTGCATTTCCCTCCTACATTGTGGGACAGTAAATAATCCTTAAAGCTGAAGGCTGATAAGATGCCTGTTTTTCAGACTGTAGCTACGGGTCTCCATTGAACATAAAAAGCATCCAGTTACTAATGGTTTAAATTCAAGACAAGTGAATTTTCACTTCTTCTAAATGTAATTATTTCTTGCAGCTACGTTTTTCATCCAAGCCATGTATACTCAGCAAAAAGTATTTCAGGACTTATATCTCCTTTTTTCCATGAGCATCCTCTTGTAATTTTCATTTTGCTTTGTTGTTTTTCTTTCCTGCCTAAATATGAAACTTTTTTTTTTTTAACAGAGAACCTATAAGTTGGATGTGTTCTCCTCACTTTCATACCTTATTAATAGTTTCCACTCATGAGAAAACAGCTGTAAAATTTTACCTTTCTGAATAAGGAGTGTTTATAAATTTCTTTCTGGATAAAATAGTGGACGAAGTCCAGTGGAATTGAAAACAAGTTCCTATACCTATCTGAAATATTCTATTTTTATTGGTAGAAAATCTTCATCTTCTTCTATGCTTTGTTATAAATAAAATATATTAATAAGTGCTGAATAAATTTCCGAGTAGTTTGGAAACGGAATTTCACTGGTTCGTACAACTGGCCTAAATAAAGCACAGACCTTTGCCAGTCTTTTCACTGAAATTAAAAATGTCCCAGCAATTTATAAGCAGGGATTCTCATCCTCAGAGTGAGCACATTAAGAGTTTTCAAAACGTAATCACTGTGAGCAAGAAAATTTAGGCAATTGCTTTAGGAAAAGCAGGAGTAGTGGAGAGGATGAAGTGGTAGCACAAATGAAATGTCTTCAGCTGCATCAGTACTTTCTAGACTTTTCTAGATGTGCCTTACATTTGAGAATTACCAAGAGGAGATCTGTACATGTGTGTTTCAATACTGATGTTCTAAGTTTTCATTTCAGAACTTCATTGAAATCATAACAATTCTAGCAATTTGTTAGAAGCTCTATGACCAAAAAAAAAAAAAAAAAGACAATTTCAGGAAAAGAAACATGATCTTCTATGTTTAATGTATGAGTTGCTACAAAAAAAGAATACAATATAGGTAGAAATTGATCCATTTTAATTAATGCCTACATGAATAACGAACAAATGCTAAAAAAATGAGCTTATCCAATCAATTACTTTGCCAGTCTATTCTGTAACAGGGATGAAAGATGAAGCTGAAAGCTGAAAATGTTACCAATGGATATTACTTTTTCCTAATATCACAGCTAATTCTAGTACAGTCACATTCAACAGGATTAATATCTGTGACCCATTGCGTTTGATTGTGTAGTCATGACACTGCTTAATAACAAGACTGATAGAGGAAATGTGTGCTTTATATTTAGCATAATTTCATTCTTTTTTTCTGTTTTATATATTTTCTCTTTTTTTCCTGTAAGATTCCTCTTGGTTCTTTTCTTCTCTCTTTTTTTTTCATTTTTTTTGTTTGTTTTTTTTTTTTACAGTAAGACTTCTGTTACTGTCTACAAATTTCCTGACTAGCAATTTCTTCTCCAGAAGTGAACAGAAGTATCCCCACAAGCTGCTATCAACAAATAACGAACAGTATCAGAAAGATGTGAATTCATCACCCCTTGTGATGAAATTGTTAATTTTGTTGTGAGATGGAGAAAAAAAAGGTGGCATTTCAAATCCCACTCTCTTACTAAACTGATAATTTTGCATCTGATGGCTGATGTTTGCAGACTCAGTCCTTAAAGAGATTTTTCTTTTTTTCAGCTGAATGCAACGTAATGGTTTGCTGAAAGGTGTAGAAATAGTTTTGGCAACTCAAACGAGAAAATACAGTGTACAAATACAATTTCGCCATCCAGTATTTTTAAAAACATATTGTGCAGATTTAAAATGCATTTGGAATGAAGAAATAATTTCAAAAATATAAGTGACTAAAATTTTTGTGTTTATAAGTACATGAAAAGAAGAAAGAGCTACAATGGATACATCTTTCCTAGTCAATTAACATTTTCTGTGACTATTTTATGCCAAAGAGACTGAAGAAAATGAAATAACCTGTTTGTTCTATTAAACATCAGCCAGCTGGAGAAGTTTTCCTTGCTTTAGATAATTTCTGGGCTTGATTGTTGTTTTTGACGTGCTCATTGGTCCAGAATGGTAAGAAATCCCAGGAACAGACTGAGAAATTTCAGTCCTTGGCAGTGCCTTTGGTATCTTTTTATTCCTGCTGCTACATCTCTTGGTACTCCCCAAGGCAACAGGAAATCCAGCCATGAGACACATAGCCATGGAAAGTCACATTTTTTTTACTTGACCGCTTAGAGAACTGTTGTTTCTATTTTAAATTTTAAATAAACTAGGTTTAAATTAGATAATAAAACAAAAAAAAGTCACCAAATATGTGATTCATCTGCCTAAAACTTTGCCACGAGGTGGCTACAGATTTCTGTGATCAAAACAAAAGGATGTACCTACCTTTCCATACCAACAAAATCAAAATCACATCTAATATCAAACACCTCCAGATAAGTAAATTTGTCTTCGAAGATTAAAATTTCCTCATGTAGAATATCTAAAAGAAACTGATCAAACAGCTTTGACTCAACTGGAATGGAACATAAGAGAAGAATCTTGTAGGCAGATATAAAAATAGTAACAGCATTCTGAATAAAAACAAACAAAAAATGGTAATTCAGGTAAAAATACAGATTAAAAAAGACATTTATGAATCTTAATTTTCATATTTTATTTACTTCTTTGGTAATTTTGTTTGCCTTGTTTTCATATTTGTTTCATAACTATGAGTAAGTGAAGAAGCAGATTTCAGAAAGGCAAAGCTGTTGTTATTAATTACAAGAGATATATAAAGGTAGGTATTCCCCAGACAAAAACCTCATTAACCTATGCACCATCCCATTAACCTAAACTCAGAGACGCTCGTGAGGCAGCCAACAAACAATGGTATTTTGTCTTTGGGCAATAAACAGCTTAAACAGAAGAATGTTAATATTTTATTACAAACTTCCCCATGGAAACCCTCCATTGCTGTGAACGTGGAGGAAAAAAAGAAAGACAGAATATCACTTCAGTGAAAACGGTGTTTGTAAGATCATAGCCTGGAAAAATCTTTTTGATCCTGTTTTTTCGAGTAGTCAGAGAACTGACTCACCATGAGCAATTTTACCTACATAAATACCAGCTGGATTGTCTCCATCCTCTCCGCTCGGAATCAGAATACTCCTTCAGTGGTCTCCACCAGCACGTGTATGGATGTGTCATTTGTAGACAGGCAAGCAGAGGCCCCAGGGTGGAAAATCAGACCATTATTGGCAGCTTCTTTGCCTCTTCAGCAGCCAGTTATACCTGGATTGTGCATGATACTCCGCTTGTAAATCTATTTAGCATAAATTAATGACACAGATTGTAATGACTATAAAAGAAACTGCAAAGGTAGAGAATGTGTAGCAAACACCCAGGATATAAAAAAGTGTTATTGCTGAGAAGATCAACTTGAATTTCTGCAGGATTCAAATGGGAAGGAAGTGCAGCTCATAAAAAATGAATTAAATGTCTTATTGTCTTACGCGACTGAGAAAACATAGCAGTCATTTAGCAAATTTGGTTCTGTCAGGATATAAGGACAATAATTATAGACCCATGGAATCATAGAATGGTTTGGGTTGGAAGGGACCTTAAAGCCCATCCAGTGCCACCCCTGCCATGGCAGGGACACCTCCCACTGTCCCAGGCTGCTCCAAGCCCCAATGTCCAGCCTGGCCTTGGGCACTGCCAGGGATCCAGGGGCAGCCACAGCTGCTCTGGGCACCCTGTGCCAGGGCCTGCCCACCCTCCCAGAGAACAATTCCTTCCCAATATCCCATCCATCCCTGCCCTCTGGCACTGGGAAGCCATTCCCGTTTGTGCTGTCACTCCAGGTCCTTGTAAATTGTGTCTCTCCATCTTTCTTGTCAGGTAGTGGAGAGCTGCAATAAGGTCTCACCAGATCTCAGTCATGAGGAGCTTTTAAATTACCTTAAAAAAGCATAAAAATAATATTAATTGTGTCATGTTTTGTGTCACAAAGTCTGTGTTCAAGTTATATGGCATTTTTTTTTCCATTTCAGAGTTATATTTCAGGTTTGGGTATGCACACAGGCTCTTGGCATTTCCCTGCACTTCCTTCCCTCCAGGTGCGAAAGATTAATTTGAACAGACAGATCAACAGTGGAACCACACAAGGAAAGACTCCTGGCTCACCTGGTGGGAAAACAGCAGCTTGGACCATCTAGAAAGGAGGGAACCGGGAACTAAAGGGGTTACATCACATGAGGCCCGCAAAGAGGATTAGAGAATTTCCTACCTCTCTTTGCTCAGCATCTGGAGAGGGGACAGAGAGAAAACATTTAATTACCACACACCACTCCATCCTGAGCTCCACCACACACCACCCTTTAAACACAATGAAAATGGTGCTCTAGGTGCAGTAACAACTTTTTTAAAACATTCTGCACACATTTAGAAACCAACAATAGCCACTTCCTGAGATTTTTTTTTTTAGCCGTCACTTAAACCTTGAATTACTATAAATCATGAGCAATTTCAAGCAAAATGTCTTTTACTGTGCCTCTTCTTAACCTGGTGCTCACAATTCCCAGGCAATTATTCAGTGAGTCTCTAATAGTGCTGAACTTTCCACTGTCATCTGGTCAGTAAGAAAAAGAATATTCACAGGAGAAAGTTATGCAAATGAAAGGAAAATAGCCTGGCTAAATGCAATGATATCTACTCAGAATAGTCACAGGAAGACAGCAATGTTCTACTTTCTTTTAATTTTGATCAATTTGTTAAAGCTTCCTGATGTGAAGAAACTTGTTATTTATTTTTTTTAAATATTAGATATTTGTAAATAAATTAGTGAAATGTTTTGGGTTGGAAATTTTTTTTTCTTCTTAACCTGGTGAAATTAAACAGAAACATTTCTATTTTTGTGATTACATAAGTTGTGTTCTAAAAATGTATGCAGAGCATAAAAAAAAAACCCTGAGAAGGCTGTATTGGAGTGAAGAAGCATAGGCTGTATTTTTTTCACATACATCTTCTCCACCTCCAAGAATTTGTGCTCAAGTACTTGGAGCCAGATGTAGATGTAAATTACTGTGTTTTATACCCTCTAATGGATATTTTCCCTATTAATTTGCCTCATGGATTTCTGAAGGCATTAATATCATTGGCATCTCGAACATCCTGTGGCAATGAACTCCCCAGTTTAACCACGCATTTTGTAAACTTCTTTTCTTTTTTAAACCACCTGCCTGCTCATTTCATTTGAGGCCCCCAGCTGTTATAGTATGAGAAACAAAATAATTCCAACTCGTTGGCCTTCCCTGTGCCGTTCATCATTTTACTTACCTCCACTACATTCCACATCAGTTTTCTTTTCCAGGCTGAAAAGTCTTAATGTGTTTTATCTTTTCACGCAAGCTTTTCTCAAAGTCTGATATTTTAGTCATCTGCACACTTTTTCTTTCTCTTTCAAGCAGAGGAGAGCAGAAATAAATTGTGTCCTGTTCTGATATCAACTATACAAAACAAACACAGATCTTCCTGCTGCAGCTAAATTATCTGTAGAGACACTCTGAAAGTTGTAACCTCCAAAATGCAAAGAGTTTTGCTTGAGAGCTATCCTAAGAAGGCTGCTTGCAGCCCAGAAAAGCAGTTAAGAAAAGGATTACTTTTCCTTTGCCTTCAGTGACGTCATTTATGTTCTTCAAGTCAAATTTTTATAGGTCATGTAGTACTCAGCCTTTGTCAAACAATATATATAGGAAACACTATTTTTCTTACAGCTAGATCTTAGAAAAGCTCTCAAAGCTTTTTTCAGGAGGTCAGAAGAAAGAAATAAAATAAAAAAAAAAAAAAAAAACAAACCCAAAAAAACCCCCAGAAGGATAATTTGCACAAAAGAAAGGTAAGTGTATGGCCAAGATCATTACAGTGATAATAAGGTCTAGATAATGGGATTTGTGAAGATTGGGAATGCAAATTATAGCTAATGGACAGCGAAAAAAAAAAAGAAAATAAAAGAAAAAAGAAAAGGTAATTAACGCTCACTTTGCAAACCTTAGAAATACTTGTCTTTTTTCCGTGGTGTCTTTCATTAGGCTCAGTGGCTTGGGAGATGAGTCATGAGCATGGAAGAGTTGCTGATTCCTAATCCAGGTGGAGATGAGCTGTGGCTGACTTGGGTAAACCAGCAGTGCAGCCACCACCCTCTGGGCAGTTCCTCGCTAAATCTCTGCTGTCAAGGCTCTCACACAGCCAGGGATTAATTTCTGCTGGAGTTTGGTATGGTGTGGCCAAATCTCCACCTTGGGCTGTGATCTTCCCCTCACTGCTTTCTTTCCCGGGGTTTCTTCACCTCGTCATGTCAGTGCTTCTTCTTCTCTCAATCTTTGAGGGTTTCGCTGTATTTCCCACAGCTACGAGCTGTGTTCAGCTCATCAGTCTGGCCTTTCCTTCTCCCCACTGACACAAAGAGTTTTAAACCTCACAGCGAAAAGCCATTGGATGAACATTCCTAATAACAATTTTGAGTCAAAATTGGGAACGTATAGGGAATTTATTCACCACAGACATTTTCAAAAACCTAACAATTTTCAGGCATTTATTTACATTGTAACATCCACGATTTTTCATAGACACTACCAAAAGTGTGCCCAGTGTCTTGCATCATGGTATAGGTGTTTTGTTTCTTTTAATTACTACCAGCACATCTCTTCTATCTTTGTTTAATGGGTACCCCAGGCTTTATCCAGCTAAACAGTGGTTTATTAAATTTGCTGTCCTGCTTAGACAATTACCATTAAGTTTTCTGGGGTGTGCAAACCCGTGAAGTGGCTCCCTGACTGCAGCTGCAATGTATTAATCACGTTTTGTGGGGTGTATTGGCCTTTGACTCCTTAACTCTCTCGAGATCTCTTTCTTGCTCTATGACATCTAATTCATCTCTAATTATATGGTAACCATTAAACCATTCTTTATTGAATTTTGTTCTCAGCTATTGTTTGAGTTCTCTAAGGGTTGTGGGTCCATGGAGCCCCTTCCTGCAGGTGCAGTGAGGTAATTTCTCAGGGATTTCTACCGACACTCAGCCAACACAGATCTAAATCAAAACCTGCTAAAATAACACAGTTGAACATTGCTTAACTAATTAAACACAGTTAATTATAAAATTTTTAAAGAGTCACAAATCTCCTGTCTAACTAGGATGTAACTCAGTCACCACCTTCAAACTAACAAGGCTTCAGATCCCATGTACTTTTCTTGCAAACAGGCCAAAACTACAGCAGTAATTATGGCTCCTTTGCTTTCCATACAGCTGGGATCAGGACCACGGCTGGATGGGAATTTTTCTGGGCTGTGGGATTGGCCATGGGCGGTTGTGCAGAAAGAGCTGAGGAAATGCTCACAGCTGAGAGGTAATGGACACAGTTCATTGCTGTGGAAAGACCTGAATTCCTTTACAGGGCAGGGGTCTAAATCAGGTAATTTTTCTCCACAAAACCCGTCTGGACCAATCATCAATTCCAGAGTGAGCATATCAAAGCAACTTTTGGACCAGAGCTGTTGCACTGTCTCAGGGGAACATCAGGGCTTGGGAGTGCTGTGAGTATCTGGCTTTGAAGCCATGTTCATAGCCTGTTGCTAGATGTGCCTACCAAAAACGCGTTATTCAGATGACACAGACACTGCTGGATGACAGCTAGGAGCAATGTGCAAGTTAGAACTTATTTTGCAGTTATGTTTTAGTGGTATTATTTATTTAAATATATGCATATATATTTTTCAGGGTATTTCAGCTGCCTAGGTTTGCAGTTTTGCCTGCTGTCTGATTTAAAACCAAAATTAAATAAAGCAATTCAGGAAAAAAAAATGAAAATTCAAGCAGATTTTCTTGGCTTGCTCAAATCATCTTTTTATGTTCTTCCATACCATTCATTCTCAACATTAACTTTGAATCTCTTTGATTATTGAGGTTAAAGTAGACCATTTTAGGATTTAAGTGCAGTTAGTTAAATAATACAATATGAAGTACTTCCAGAGCTTTACAATGCAGAAGCTTATCACAGTTAGAATAATTGAAATATTAAGGTGCGGTCACCGATGACAATTCTCTGTGATTACATGTCAGGTTGTTTGAAGGACGATGCTGAATTATGGGAAGAAGAAACTTTTCAAATATATATATATTTTATATTCAACTTCTTAATTCGCCAGCTAAGCAATACAAAGTTTTAGCCAATACTTGGATTTCTCGTAAAGTTTATTGCATGTTAACTTTGAAAAAAAATGCCTTGCAGCCATTTCTGCCATTTGTGTTTCTTGCAGCATGAGATTTTAGAGCTTCAGAGCAAAACCAGGAGGATTTAAAAAAAAAAAAATCTGAGGAAGCAAGGAAGTCATTTGATCTGGGTGAATTTTGGTGAATGTGTGCCCAGCCTCAGTGCACAGACGTGTTGCTGGAGCTGCACAAGCCGTGGGAGACAGTGCACTGCTTCTTGGAACGGGTCACCCATAACAATTTAATCATCTCACCAGCTCTGCAGGTGGGGTCTCAGCTGAGGGGGCAGAGGGGCAGAATCCCCCCTGCCCTGCTGCCTACGCTGGGGCCCAGCCCAGCACAGGGGGAGTTTGGGGTCCCAGCACAGCACAGGGGGTTTGGGGTCCCAGCACAGGGGGTTTGGGGTCCCAGCACAGGGGTTTGGGATCCCAGCACAGCACAGGGGTTTGGGGTCCCAGCACAGCACAGGGGGTTTTGGGGATCCAGCACAGGGGGTTTGGGATCCCAGCCCAGCACAGGGGGGTTTGTGGATCCAGCACAGGGGGTTTGGGGTTCCAGCCCAGCACAGGGGGTTTGGGGTCCCAGCACAGGGGATTTGGGGTCCCAGCTCTCCCCCAGAGCACCCCCAGGGCTTCTCCCAGGGCTGCTTCAATCTGCCCATCCCCAGCCTGGATCCAGCCCAGGGCTGCCCTGATCCAGGGGCAGCAGCAGCCCCTGGCCTGGTTAACCCTCATGAGATCCCCATGGGAATGCCCAGGTCCCTCTGGATGCCATCCTGTCCCTCAGGGGTGTCACTGCACCCTCAGATTGGTGTCACCTGCAGACCTGCTGAGGATGCTCTCCATGCCTCCATCTGTGTCATTTGTTCAGATATTACAGCACACTGGTACCAATATTTCAGCTCACTAGTTTTCTAACAAACTGTTTTGAGAGCTGGCTCAAGTGTAGACTTTGCCCTTCAGACACAGGCTCTGTAGAAAGCTACCTTTAAACAGGTTACACGCAAAGGAAAATAAAGCTTTCGTCAGCTGCAGTTTGACATTCCAGAGCTGCGCTTGTCACACTCATCTCAGAAATATACTCTGCTACACTCTCCGTGGTAGGAACAGTCAAATTATTGTACCTTATTTGTGTGCAAGGGGCAGAAATGTTCCTGTATAGCAGACAACAACAAGTGTTGTACATCATATTCTGCTGCTGTTTTTCTGGGTGACCTGGACAATATTTTTCTCTTCCGATGCTTCAGTTTGTCTGGCTGCAAACTCTAAATTAAGATGGAAAATGCTTTTATTAATCAGATAAAAATCAACACATTAAAAACCGAAGCAAGGCCCAATATAAAACACAAGTGACTACTAGTCAGGACTATAGAGAGTTGAATGATGGACTTCTGATTTCACTGGAGCTTTGGTAGAGGTTAAACAGGGGCACCACAAGTAAAAAGCAGAAACCCAGCCTTACAGAGAAACTTTCTTATCAAAGTGTTGACAGGTTAAGGAGTGACTGTGAAGGTTTGAGACCACAGTTTCAGACTGACATGCCTCGCATCCCACACTTGTGCAGTAGGCTTTAATTTGCTCTTTTGGATATGGTCCTAATGACTATTCATTTATATTGTAGTCCAATATATTCTCTAAAAGTAGTGCCTTCATTTTCTTAAGATAATTTATGAATGGCATGATGTGCTATGAAAGACTGTGATTAGATATTGCATTCCATTGGCAATTGCACATTTGCATCAAGGTTAGAATGTTTTAAAGTTAGCTTCAATTCCTGGTCAAATTTTAGCATCTCTATCTGAATAAAGACAAACACACACCTGAATTTACAAATATTTTGCCACTTTGTGAAATAGAAGCCATAAGACACTTATTGGAAAAAAAACCCCAATTCCCTTTAACTCCATATTTCACCTCATAAATTCAGCTGCATGTATTCTTCCTGTAGGTGCATCATATTAGAGAGGTTAAATAAGAGTTGTGTCACATTACAGAGCTCTGGTACATAAGTATTGAAGTGTGAGGGTTTTTTCAGAGAGAAATCTTTTTCCTCAACTCTTCAATTTATGCAGCAGAATGAGCCAGGGTGATACACAGCCCATAAAAAGAGGAAGAATTTAAGGCTGCTTTCTCAGTGCAACATAAAGTCATATTTCCGTATTTGCTGTCAGTACTCAAAACTCGTTACTGGAATGAAAATCAGACTGCCTCCTACAAAGACAAAAATTGCAGGTATTACAGGCAGAAAATGAAATAAGTAGGTTATTTTCTGTTTTAAATGTATGATGGTGGTCCCATATCAATCACATACTAGTTTGGAGATTGTGTAAAATAACAAAAATTGTTTTCCTATCATATAGTATTTGATTTTTCCCTAGACATATTTCAAGGCACTCAGTAAATAGTATATTTCCAGGTCAACATTAGTAAATTTAAGAAAAATACCCATACAGGACAACAGAAGGCAAAATTAGGATCAACATTTGAATTGATGCATATATTTAATTATCAGTTTATTTAGTGATTCTTACATAGAAATAGAAAAAAAAAAGAAAAAAACCAAAAAAACCCAAACAGGCAAGGTTATTCTACTTCACAAGGATTAAGATATATCTTTCTTTCCCAAGCCACCAGAAAATTTTCAAGATTCACAAAACAAAAGAAGAGAAAACCTGATGACTAGGAAGGCAGATAATGTGCTGAGCTCCTTTGGAGTTCAGAGTCCTTTTAGGAGTCACTTCAATACCTGGTGCCACAGCAGAAGCCACAGGCCCCTCTATCCCATTTGCAGAGAAGGGGCAAAAAATATCAGTGTTTCCATCTAAGGAGCCACCTATGCTGTTCATTTAAAATTCAGAGTACTTGGGAAGGGTTTTTGATCATGGGAGTATCAAAAATAAAAACCTACCAAAGCAAGGTTAATGCAAATACATCCGTCCTTTTGCAGCCTGTGTTAATTTCTCATCCCTCTTAAAAATGGCAGGTTAAGAGGACAAATGCTGGCAAGGGGATTCAGAAAGTTTCACCCATGTCTGGAAAAACGCTCAGCTGGAAAAAGCCTAAAGAGTGCCGGAATGGTGCCTGAAAAAAAATTTATCTGAGGCAAACATAAAGTCTTTTCAAGGTGGCTTAAAAGCTGCCCACAAGAGATTACAATTATCCAAGTATTATACCTAGCACAGAGGAAAATAGGCTTTCAGGAAGGCCCTCGTTTGTTGTCACCTTGAGGAAGTTCAGCCCCAGCTTTCTGATTAATATATCTGTAGTGCAGCCAATGCACAGGCCTTTGATAAATCTGATTATTAGTGTATCAAATAAATGGCTCATTTATCAGCTGTTTTTGTAGCTTGGCTGAGCTCACACGCATGCCCACAGAAAATAATCACACACAGAGCTTGCAACAAAACAAATTGGTTTTGTTCTTGCTGGCGTGGTAATTAGGGGAAGCTGGGGGGAGGAAGACCAAGGGTTTGGAGTGTAAGCAGTACTGAGTGATCCACAAAGGAAAAACAGAACCAAAATTGTCCTGACCAAAGAGCATTACTCAAGTTAAAAGCTTGCAACTGGGCAAAAATTAATTTCTTGACAAGCACTCAGAAAAAGCTAAAATGTGTATAAATGCACGGCTATTTCCTGGCCAATTACCAAAAGGTAGAAGTGACATTTTCATTTTTGAGATCGGATTTGTAGGCGTTTTGTACTGGTGTCCAGCATGCAGCACATCTCCCAGACTGTGGGTTTAGGGGACATTTGAGTGTATCTGTACAAAGAAATGCCGAAATATGGCCTCCCAGTTGCTCTGCCATGGATTTTGTGTTGTGTTTCCACACTAGTTTCTAGTCTTTTTCATCCATGCTATGTAAACAGCTAAGCACCACAGAAGCTGAATGACTGGGAAACTTCAGCTAAAGCCAAATGAGAGAAGATGAAACAAGAACTCCAGGACAGAGCAGCAAAATCAAATGGGATGAGAAATGGCTGCAGGCTGGGTGCCAGTAGTCACCCTTCACTAATTTTGAGATAAAACCTCTTCCGTTGCCTCAGTTGAGGCTGATTTCCACTGGTTTTCCACTGTCTATAATCACCTTTTAAATTTTCTACTGTATCAAACCATTTTCCCTGCCAGGAGGTTTGGGAGTGCCCACAAGCCACTCCATCTCCAACAGAGTCTTGTTTTTGTAGGATCCAGCCCTCGTTCCTCCTTACTTTTCACTCTAGCAAAATATTTCATCAAACTGTGTTCATTCAACTGGATGTCTCAAATTCTTCTACCAGCAGCCCATTCACTTTGTTGTCTATTACTGCACATGTGGAAAAATTACCAGCAAAGTTCTGGAGCTGTATTCAGCTTTTTGGTACTTCCACAATGCAGAGAAAGTAATTCTTGCTGGGAAAAGGGGCAAGCAGAAAAATGGCAAAACGTTCTCCTTTTTCTACAGACTCCCTTTCTTCATTCCCTTCCCACCACCAAGCTCAGATCATCGTATTGACTATCAGTTTTCTTCTTAACATTTGAAAAAAAAAACCATGAAAACCCCTCAATAACTATTATTATTACTATTACTATTATTTTTATTATTTATACTTTTCATACTCACACTTGCTTTATAATTGATGCTTTCTACAGATCTTTGTGACTGATAAACATTGCCACCTAATACCACCTTTATACACTTTTTACTGCCTTGACAGCAATCTGCTAAAAGATTTCATTGTATATGAAGTTTCTTTTTTTTGAAAGTAAATCCCTGCATTTCAGGTCATAGTTCTTGTGCACAAAATACCTAAAATTTCAAAAGTCATTGAAATCCTGAACAAAGCTGGGAAATTTACCCGTCAGCCTCTGGTCTCTTCATCTCTCTTTAATTGTATAAAAGGGTGATGCAGAGAGTCCTGAGTGGTGTAGTGCAACACGGTGCAATGGTGTGAGGCAGTTCAAAGATCCAGAATAAACTCCTGGAGTTCGTCCAGCCCATCCTCTGGCCCAAAGCAAATAACTCACAGTAAAATTGTTACTGTACTGAATAAAGAGATGCAGCATTCCAAGGTGAGTTCTGTTACAACTGCATTTTAACAAAGAGCTCTGTGTTCCTTCTCTGATCACTTCACCCTCCCTCTGTTTCGGTTTCCCCTGCCATCTGTTGACTGCAAATTCCTGAAATAATCTCCCTCTCTTTCAGGACTTAAAAAGAAAGGAGTAAAGAGAGATCCCAGAGATTATCCCCAAATGAGAACTGTCCATCAGACTGAAGGAAGCTTGCAGAAACAAACAGAAATTCTTGTCTGCTCCTTGAAGGTGAACAATTTGGAAGAAATGTTGGTTTAGACGCTACACTAATGCATTCCTTTGTGCCAGGAAGAGGCATAAAGCAGGGCAGCACACACCACTGCAGCAGACAAGTGGGCACACATATTTATGTTCGGGAACACGTGTGTGTCAGTGCTGCGCCTCCTGGCAGTGATACACGGCCCAAAGGCAGCGAGATATCATGGTATCAGGCAGATACAGGGCAGCTGGTTTATAAATCCAATAAATAACGTGGCTTGAAAATTGTGAAACCCAACAGCCAAAAAGCAACGTGACAGAGCTGACAAGCGCAGCACAGAAAGCAGCTTGTTTTGAGCACGACTCATGAAGAAATAATCTCTCACTCTCTGCATGAATTTTCCCCTCCCTCCCCTACACAATTCTGGAAGTCATAGTGTGGTTAAATATTTAACTGTACAGGCTCTTTAGCAGTGTTGGGAAATGAAGACAAATTGCAGGCACTGGCAGATCTTTTGTCCATTCACGGCGCCGGTAATGGAGAATGCTCAGTTTTAATTGCACCTGCATGAGCACAGAACAGCAGCCAGCCCCAAAAACAGGAGATGTTCTCGATGCACACTGCCAGCAATAGGTAAATAACATATCTGTGGGATAAAAAAATCTCGTTTAGGCAATACTAATCACCAGCTGTGCGTTTACAGGGAGTGAAAACCCTCTGAAATAATAGGCAATCAGAGCGTGTTGCCAGGTACGGAATAATAAAAGTGTAAAAGCTACTTGGGTCAGCTTTGATTTGGTACATTTTTATTTCGTTTTTTTTTTTTTTTTTTCTGGACTACTGAATAAAAGAATCAGGGAATTAAGCACTGAACTCTTTGGGAGGTCATAAACCAGCATTTTCTTTTTTTTTTCTGAAGTGTGCTGTGTCTTACTTCCTTGACCCCTTCCAAAAACCCAGAAGATCCAGCAAATTAGCTGGTGCCACTCTTGTCTTACTCCTTTAGTTTATCATAGTATAGATCTTTCTCCTTTTTTATTTATTTTTTCTTTTTTTTTTTCTCTTTTCTTTGACTTTTTAAGACTTTGTATGGCATTATAAGACAAAATAAGAAATATTACCCTTTGGAGTGAGTTCAGTATGTACTTGAGCAATGAAAACATTACGTTTTCTTTCACTTTTCCACAATACATGCACTACTTGGGCTTTACTGCCTCTGTGCAGGCTCAAATTGATCAGCAGCTTTATACAATTTACCAATAATTGTCATGGTATTGCGCAACATTGCCACTTCTTTTCATTGGCTATACATGCAGTATAAAAAGCTTGTTATGTGAATTAAGTGACAAAATAACAGTCCTGTAATCCTGGGGTGGTTTTCCTTTTGCCAGATTAAACATTTTAAGGTAGGTTTAATTAATATTTATCTATCTATCTGTCTTTCTATCTATCTATCCATCTATCTATCTATTTTTCCCCAGAATTTTCAGATATTCACTGAGGTTAGTGAATACTCCCTTCTCTAAAATTATCAACAACTTGGGAAAACTGGTAAGTTCTCTGGTGTGGCCTGAGTGATAAGACAACTCTCTTACCCTCTGACCTGAAGAAATTTGGAACAAACAATGTTTGGAGTGGACTGTAGGTTTCAGAAGGACACTTTGTTAAGTCCTGGTGTACATAGAGCAGTTTTAAGAGGTGTGTAAGTGGTTTTAAGTAGTTAGAATCTGTGTTAGTAGCTACCAAGACAAAATATTGATTTTTTTGAAGGTATGGATGCTGGCAAAATGCGCAGGGAGCACATGAGGTGATTCATGCATTGCTGCACCAGTGTTTGTCTCCACTATGAGGTACTCCCCATCTTAAATCCTGAACATAAGCTTATTTTAACAGTATTTCATAATGAACAAAGTGGATCTGACATGGCAGAAAGCAATGATTTCACAGATAAAGTATAACTTAGATATTAGCTGACAGTTTCTTTTCCTTTTCTCTAATTTTTTTTCCTTAGAAAATGACTTTCAATTATATTTGTTATTTTATTTCTAAAGAAAAATAAATTTCTGCACTGTGCATTATAATTAAAACAAAATTTTAGAAAAACAATGGTATTCTTTCCTACTTTAAAAGGTATTAAGAATTAGCTCCTTGATCTTCAAATATTCTCCCTTCAAAATAACTCTGTAGATTATATCTCTTGTTCTGCTAAAAATTCATCATCCTGTAATTATTTCTTTTCCACAGAAGCTTGTAAAAGCTTGCAGGTCTCTGACACTAAACTGCCTGTGACACACTGCAAAACCAATTTTACATATTCTTTGTACTTCATACCTTTCCCTCTAGTGTTAATGAATGGGTTCCAAAAGAGAAAGGTAATTAGGCTGTGTAGGTGCATGTTCAGTGGTGACAAAGGTTCAGTGCTGTTTATTAAGGGATAAATCCACAAAAGAACTAAGGAATGCACAGAATGAAGGGGGAAAAAAAAAGGTCAGTGAGTTCCTAAAGGCTTTTTTTTTGTCTGTGCATTAACTGTTATTTCTTTTTGGCGTATGGGACTGCCTTTAGACCTGATGAAAAACACAAAGACCTGGGGGCAGACTGGCAGGGGTTTAAAGGCCCTTTTTGGGAGATTATTCACAGAATAAGGCTGAGATACGTTGGCTGGCAGAATGCCATTCCCGTGGTTTTATAAAAGCTTTTTCAAGAGGTTGGGAAGAAGGGGGTTCAGCTTTCAGCCTCTGCTCTGCTTGGAGCCTTGGGCAGCACCACAGGATGCTCCTGTTGGGGCTGGTCAGAGCTGGGGCAGGGTTAAATGGTGAGAGGGGCTGGGATATCTGTGCCCCCTTTCCTCACCTGCTTTGTAATATCAGCAAGCTAAAACTTACTTCTCTGTCACTTCTTTTGCTCTTTGGCTCGATAAAAGCTTTTTTTTTTTGGTTTTTCCACGTAACTTATAAACTTCTTTCACACTAAAATTCCTCTGAGTCCAGGATTCTCACTGGCAGGTTTATCCACAAGTTGCTTTATGATTTACCAACCCAAATCCACCTGTTTTCCACCTGAGCTGAGACTCCCGATGTTGTTGTCCTGCAGACACACCAAGGGAAAATAACTACCAAAGAAAGAGCAGAAAATATTCTGTGAATTTACGTACCAACAAAGTTACATTTAGTAATTTCATTGCCTTTAGGACTGTAAACTGAAATCTGATATCATCTTTAAGACTCATGGCAACATTATTTAAGCATCTCTGTGACAGTTTGCTGTCAATATTCTTTCTTTACCAGAAGGTATTGACTTTATATCTGTATTGTCTCTGGACTTTTCTGAGACAACACTTCAGCCTCTCGACAGACAGAATACCCATTAATTCCAGCACATTCACAAAAAGGGTTAATATTCAGCGTTTTCTGGAAAAGGCTGACATTGTAATAACACACACTAATCAAAAGATGATAATTAGAGTCTGGAAAACTGTTTATGGAAATAATTTTTCCACTTAAATGGGCTGCAATTATGAAAGTGTGCAAATGCTGTAGCAAGCTTTGTATTATGCGGACATAAAAGTGGAGTACCTGCTTTAAAAAATAACTTTGGAAGATTTTTTCTAACCAAAATCCATCCATAGAATGGGCAGTAAGGACAGAGCACTGAGTGAGAAAGAGTTTATGAATATTTTAAAATTTTCTTTATTTTGTTATTCATTGTCTATTCTTTTAAGCATTTATTTTTGAGCTCTGTGCAGCGCCATGTTGACAGCCTACCCTGGTATTCCCACTGCAGTCCTTAAAGAAAGTGGTGCTGACCTTCCAAGGAGAAAAGGAGAAACGCTCAATAAACTGTTTCTTTCTGTTATCTGCAGATCACAGGAAATGGTAGAAACTCAGATTAGCCTTAAAAAAATTGTTCCTGGCTCTCAGCTAAAATGAAATTGTGTGGTATCATCATGGAGCACGGACCATGCAAAAAGTCTGTGCGAGGAAAAAGGAACAAAGAGACTTTGCAATGGCTTGTTCTCATCACTTCAGCAAATTAGTCCTGACTATTGTAAAATGAGAGGTGTCTTAATCCTAACAGCTTCTTCCCTCACACAGAAAGATAAAGCAGATTCCCATTTCTTAGAAAAAATCACAAGTTTTTCCATTAGGTAGATGGTTTTGTCATATCTGATTGCGTCCAAGCAGGAGTTCTGTGCAGACACCTCTCCAGGTTACCAATTAGGCACCACTCTGTTTTCTGAGAGCAGCAAAAGCAACATTTTGTTGATTGACTCAACCCATTGCTAAAAAAATATGGGTGTTTTTTTGGTAAAGAAGTACAGGCAGTTACTATGAATTGGCTGGATCAGAGTATGCAAAACCCAAGCAAAACTGCTAAAACCTCCCAGGACACAGAAAGGATGCATTAGAAGATCAAGCCTTTTATATTTATTTTACCTACATTAGCATGATGTATATTTGTTATTCTACATTTGCCAAGGACTTTGAAATAGCTGAAAATTAAAATACTTGGAGGTCGAAATATACAGACACTTAGGATCGCTTTGTGACCTCAGGAGGTTTCCATGTGCTTTTACCTGTGAGAGACTGAAATATTAATGGTAAATGACTCAAATAATCAGTCCTTTGCCAAAGCAGCAGGTGCTTTGCTGAGGTCGGGTTTGCACCCCCCAGCTGAAGGGCAGGAGGGGAATTTTTGGCTGTGTGATGGTGAAACTTCTCCATAAGAACAGCCCAGGGGCTGAGGGATGAGCACCCACCACCACCAGAATGACAACAACAAACCTGGCGTTAGAGCCAGATAAGGGGAAAAGCCAATAAGAAATAGATCCTTTGAGCTGGGATAATGCTTTTTTTCATGCCAATGTCCTCCTGATAAGCCTCAGGTGTAGAACTACCCCTCAGGGGAAGCATCAGGACATCTACAGGGAGGGCTGAAGGTTTTCGTCCCTTCTTATGGGGCATAACTGGCCCGACTACAGCCCTGTGAGAGGCAGAGTGACATCTTAGAAGGTGCCACAAAATATCAAAGCTCCCCACTTTGACCACAGGACATCAACATTGGATCCAAGGGTGATGAGATCTTTCCACTATCTATATACTCCTGTATGGATAGATGCACTCCAGTACACTCCTTTCTTTCTTCTCCTTTTATATTTTCTTAGGTGATATCTTCATACTTTTCTGTTGCTATATTTCTATGGTTAGTAACTAAAGTGGCTGCGTAATTTGCAAATAAATTTCCTTTCCTTTGCAAATAAATTGTTCTAAAATAAACTGCCATATCTGTCTGTCTGTCCATCTGTCTATCTATCTATCTATCTATCTATCTACCTACCTATCTATCTATCTATCTACAGCAGTCATTCCATGTCATTTCACTCTAATCCAGCCCAAGGCATCTGTTGACCAGAGCCTCATTTACCCCACCTTTGGGGGTGGGTTGCAACAACCTTCTCCCACTGTTTAGGGAGAACTGCTCAGCAGAAACACTCACGTTTTTGGTGCTTTAGAGGTGGAAAAGCCTTTTCCATGAGATTGTCTCCAGAAGGTTTTGTTGATCTAGTCATGGATTGTAATTCTCTTCTCTGTGATCACAGTCATATCCCCTCTGTTTGCTCTATTTTATTGTGGGAGACTTGATGGGGTTTTAATCATTTTTATACCATAGACTGACCACTGGACAGCCTTGCTATCTGCCCCCCAAAACTCTTCAAATCAAGATAGAGGTGTCTGACTTCATCTTGTGATTCTTTGAAGTGGCTCCTCCACTTTTGTCTTTCATTTCTCTCACTTAGCTGGACTCATGAGTGGGTCTAGGGAGAAAAGGGAAAAGAAAGAACATTACTGGAACCCATAAGCAGAAATAATGTTTGCAGTGATTCTCCTTATGCAGATCCTTAGTGTACTCTGACCTCTTGACCACTGAAGCAGCTGCTCACCTCTACGGTCTTGTGTACCAATGTCCATAAAAAAACCCCAAAACAAACAAAGAAAAAAATCCAAAACCAAAAAAAAAAACCCCAAAAAAACCACCACAAAAAACCCCTAACCAAACCAACCAACCAAACGAAAAAGAAACCCAACAAAAAAGCCCAAACAAACAAAGAAAAAAACCAAAACAAAAAATAATTGAAACAAACAAACAAAAAAACCCACAAAATAACAACACAAAAACCCCCAAAAACCCCCCAAAAACCAAAACAAAACCCAACAAAAACAAACAAAAACAACAACAAGAAACCCCGCACCAAACTGTCAGGAATTCAAACACACTGTTTTATTGCTTGGATGCTACAAGTTGGTGACACCTCGGGCTGCAAATGGGTTTATTGATGTGAAAAGCACTCTATTTTACCTGTAACTCACTGCAGGCACAAATGCTGGCAGCTAGTCCTCAAAGCAGGCACGAATATGTTAGACAAGTGGTCATTTAAATGTTATTTCTTTGCACTATCAAGGAGCTGTCTTTCTCTCACTTTTTTTTTTTCTTTTTTTTTTTAATTTTGGTCAATCACTATTTTTTCTTACCTGGAAGGTTGGATTCAATAAGAAAGACTAAAAAGCAAACTGCATAACTACATGCACTTTCAAAAATTACATGGCGAGGGAAAAGAGCCGTGCTTCCAAAGAAAGGAAAGTATTATTAGAGCTGTCAAGAGGACACAATAATGCAAAAGCTATTGCGCTGGTATTGTGAATAATATTCTATTCTTAACAATTATGTCTGATTACAGATGTTTTGCGTACCAGCATCATTATTTTTGCCTTTCTAGCTAGCACAGAGAAATCTGAGATTAAGAAAATTATTCATTTGTTTTTTTCCCCAGGTTTAGCCTTTGTTGAAGAAGCACATGCATCTCTGATAATTATTCATTTCCACTATCATTTTATGGGTGAAATTCTTTCAAGTGGGACACTGTTTCTAAATAAAGGAATTTTGTCTTCATAATGAAGTGATGCCACTGCGGAGTCTGATCGCCTGCAAATCGAGGCTGTGAATGCTCACTGGCAGAGATTCTGCATTAAAAGGTGGTTTCAAAATATTTTCATGCTTATGTTAAGTTAAAAGAAAAAAACCCCAAAATATTAAGGATTCCACGTTGTAGGACACAGAATAAATTAGCATTATGCTTAAAGAAAAAAATTCTTCTCTGACAAGGAAGGCCTTGAGAGAAAATCAGGTATTTGTGTGTGAATTCTGTTATCAGAGGCCTAAATCATATCTGCAATGAATTGATGCCTCCCACCTTTATTTACCATCTCCTAAAAGTATAGAAAACTCTGCAGATCTTTTAGCCTAATGTTCCTTCCCACTTCAAATTACTCATATGAGCTACCCTTTATTTGGAGAATATTAAATTAAAAATCCAATAAATATGGTTTTACAAGATAAAGTCCAAACATGTTTTTTTCAATATGCAGTTTTCACATGAGGAAAATATATGAATCACCAAAACCAAAAAGTATTCCAATGTTATATGTATTTGAATATGGTGGCATATAATTAATTAGGGTCCCCAGATTAAAGTCTTGAGAACATTAGTGCAAGCTTATTTATTTCTGCAGATGTACAGGATAAATATCCTATAAGGTAATTACTTAAGTCTTTCATTGTTGCTTTTGTGCCAAATGGAAAGATTTCCTTCTGAGAAGACATTTTCTTTTCTAGCATAAATGAACTTTATACTGAGTGAAGAGCAAAAATTTAATATTTAATTTTTATTTAGATAGTTTTCTGGATTAAATAAATAATAAAAATATTTTCAAAATTTAAAAGAAAAGGGGGGGAACTGTATGGTTCACCTGTTATTGTTTCATTTTAAGGTAAATTTTAAGAAAATCAAAACTTTTTTACAAATCCTTTCATTGCTTGATTTGTCTTTAGGCTTAGAAACTTTTTGTCAAGTTTCTATTTTCTGAAGTTAGCAGAGTGAGTATTTTAAATGGCATTGTTCCCTTTTCAGGTCAGTTTGGATAGTTTGGGCTGTCATTTTTTAAAACTGCAGTGATTTTCACTTTAGCATTTCTATATTAAGTTGAGATAGTGACCACTGTGAGCCTGACTGGACTTATTCCTCAGCACTTTCAAATTTGAATCCTATGATTCAAATGATTCCTGTGGATTTGGACTTCTGTCCTTCGATAACTGTATATTTTCCTGGTTCCGAATTCCAGATCTTCTCTGAATTTGACTTGTCTGTTCGGAATGAAACAGGAAATTTTAAATACTTTGTTTTCAAAAAGGCTGCCAAGACTTATTTTCTTAGTATTATCAATCAGAAGATAAATACAAAGTCATCATAACACTAATAAATTTCAAATTACAATACAGTGAAGGAAGGCCTGTTTTATGACAGTGGACAATATCTGTTCTGTGGTTGATGGCTTTCAAATTTTAGCTGTAATAGATTAGACAGAACGCAAATAAGTAATTGAAAATAACCTTTGATTGCTGTACACAGCATTTGCATAATTTAAAAAAGCTGAATGAGAAACTCTCTCTGACTGCAGCTGACTTTAACTGGTTATAAAAGCTCAACTCTGAGCAGCATTTTTGTTTTTCATTAGTGTCCCTCCCTTATTACAGGTCCTTTCCACGTTGTTTGCTGCACAGATTTTCACACCTCACAGTATTAACATTCTTGCTGTACACATTCTAATTAGAAAGGATGCTTGAGATATCCGATCATGAGTCAAAGTCTCCATGGGTTTGAGCTCTTTGGGTCCATATTTCACTGATGCTCTCCAGGAGTGAGTAACCTTTTGAGGCAGAAGGGGAATAAATAGACCAAAGTGCTTTTTTTCAGGTTGATCCAATAAAGATACACCAGTGAAAAGGCCTGGAAGAACAACCTGAAGGGATTTTTAATATAAATATTTGGAAGGTAAAACTGAAGTAACAGGATATGCAAGATTCCTTCTGCTCAAGCCATCTACCCACTAAGTTGTTTTGTTTTTTTTTTTTTAATAAGATAGTCCTTACCCAGTTCCTGGCTCAGGATTATACGTACTCCATTAAAAATGGAGTTGGGAAGCCATCATTTGTATAACAGTGCACTTAATTTAGCAATTGAAGCAGAGACAGCATGGAAGAAATGAGAACCTGGAAGGCAAATCCACAGTATGTAGCTCTGCAAGGAAATCATATCTTACTATTACCATATTCAAGCGCCTGAAAAATGTCACAAATTCAGGATGCTCTGCAAATTCTAACTACTTAATCCTTACCAAGCAATTATGAATAATAGCTTCCTCTTAGAAGTAAAATGGAGCAGCTTCTGAGTCAAAATTGTGAAAGGATTTGCTGAACTATGCACAAAAAGTAATATTTTACTGATAGTTCAATGGTATTAAATAAAATTATTTCCATTTTGCACTCATAGCACCGTAACCTGATGTCAGGAAATTCAGTTGGAAGCTGCACAATTACTCTTGTGATAAGATGTGAAAAATCCATCCCAGTCTTAGCAACTGATGCTAGAAAAGAATTTCCAAGAATAATTTCTGACATAATAATAGTTTTGGACATAACATTTCTGCTCATATTACTGGTGTTGACTAACATGAAATACCATTTTATAGTCCTTTTGTGTGGAGTCTTTGCCCTGATGTGGTGTTAGGAAAATAAAATAGAAGAAGTACATAAAATAAATCTGTTTACTTTTCTGTACATTTCTTATCAGAGCACATTGGAAAACTTTTTTTTCTGTCACATGCTCAATGCTACAAAAAAACCCAATCAAACAAACAAACAAACAAACAAAAAATAATAATCTAACCTCTCTTCAAACATCTCCAGAGTTGATTCTTAGAATAAAATAAAGTGGAAATATATTCCTCTGCCTTTCCTGAATTATGTGTTTAGTTCAGTGAGGATCTCCAGCACCTTAATGAAGTGGGGAAAGATACGACCTTCATGTTTCAGGTGTAATTTCCTTAATACCATGAAAACAAGCTCGGATTTGGCTAAATTACATATTTCTAGAAGTCATGTAATCAAAAAGTTTGGCAAATGCACTCATCTGCTACAGATTTTTGAGGTATGACAGAGGACTGCTGTTCATCTTTCTTCAGCCATCCTTTTAATTCATTCAAGTAGCAATTTATAGCATCCAGTCTATAAATAGAGCTTTCATTCCAATTATATAACCTCCAACTTTCAAAGGAAGTCCCATGCTATAGTACCTGTAGCATATTCTGATGGAATAATTTCCTTAAAATATGGAGACAGCAGCATGTGGTTTGCCAAAATAGCCTTTTCCTTTAATTGGCAAAAAGCAGCTCCAAAAAACAGAATTGTGGGGGGTTTTTTGAAACACAGGTTCACTTTTTGCTGTTTGTTTTTCATGTGTGATAAATCAAAGAGTTTCACGTCACTCTGAAAGAGGCAAATAAATACACGACATAGGGAAAACGGGAAAAAAACTCTAGAAAGAGCACAAATGTATTTTGATTAACCTGAAGGGCTAACGTACTCAGAGATTCAGTTTTAGTTTTATAAGGATTTATGGTTTGGTGCAACACAAAGACTGTAAAAAAAGAAACAATGCCAGTAATTTCTTTCCCGTTGAGATCTTGGTGCAAGAATCTGGCATCGTGATAATGTTGACCAAAAGCCAAAATACGCCTGCTTAAAACATTTTTAGTGTCATTTTTCCAACTGTATCATATTTAATTTAATTTGGCCCTTCAAAATCCCTGAGGATAGGTTTCATTTTTCCCACAGAACTGATCCCAAACCCTTTTCCTTGGACATCAGCTGAATCAGAAAACCCCTGTTAAAGCTGAATCGTGGGACTACGAGAAACCGAATTAAATACTGACTTCCTTCAGGGGCTGTGGTATCAAAGAATTACCTATTGACTTGGACAGCCTCATGTGTTTTCAACTCAATTTACCTTACTTTATGCCCTGTAGAACAGAAAATTCTCTAGGAGCTTGTGCCTGTTTCTGAGCTCATAAACTCTCTGACAGGATATGCTGCTTTTTCTCTTTATAAAGCTGTGTGTAATATGAACAATAATTTAGACAGACTTCTGCATGTTCAATAAATTACTACTATCACAAGAAATCGCTGCATGCTAGATTTTTATTAGGAGTTCTTCCTGAACTTCTGTACATGGGAAGAATTGTTAAAGAAAAACTGTTTCTCCTCAAAAGTATCTTTTTTCTGAAGCAGGAACTACTATTGACAGAATTCAGTTTAAAAGGGACTGTTTGTGGTTGAGGCATCACTGGTGTGAGCAGTTCTGTGTTTACAATGAAGTTGAACTAATTTTCTGTTTCAGGCTGGTAATTTCCCATATGTGTCAAGATTATTACTTCAGGAAATGTAAATTTTGCCGTAAACCCTTGAAAAGTTATAAACCCAACTAAAACAATGAAAATACATTCTCCATACCAAACAGCATAGGAAATAATTAATTCCTGCGTACAATCATTTCAAACTTGGGATGTAAAACAGTCTTACCTAGGGAGGGGTCTGCACCATGGATAAAGCCTTGGCCTGTCTTAGCTTTTATAGCTCTTGGTAAAGAACTGCTGATAAAATGTAAAAATCATAATTTGGTTTTTAACAGGTGAAGATTTCAACTGAAACAGCTAAACTTGCTGTTTTTACCAAATCACAGGCTTCAGAAAATGGATGAATTAAAAAACCAGGCAACCCAAAAATCCCCATAATTTAAAGAACAGGCAGATGCTGCTCTAAAAGGAGGAGTGGTGATGCTCCCCCTGAATAAAAGTCTTGGTTGATCAAAATGATATCATGGCACAACATGGGGTTTTTGTCTCATCAGCTCTGACCCTGAGAATGCAAAATGCCCAGCAACACCTGGAGCAGTCAGTGCCTAAAGTTAGTGAAAGTATTTTGAACTTCTGCACTGTAGAAGTCCCCATCTCAGCTGGTCAGCCGAGGTTCCCTTTGCTTATCCGGCTTCTTTTAGAAGTCCACATGAAGACGAAATTAGGTGTGCATTAAAATCAGATTTCACTGTTTTCTCATGAGCAGAGTGTAGGTAAATACCTGCAGTGAAGATGCCCGTGTGAATCCCACCACCAATGTTAGAGCACCACACCTAAAAGTTATTTAAGGGAGTATTTGCAGCTCAGAGAATAAGTGTAAATGAATGATGACGTCCCTTGCATAGATTCATTGTTTCAGTGGGTTTTGTTAGTTTTTAAAGCAATTCTAATGTCAGCAATTTTTAGGAAACCATCTCACTGCTGCGAGTGTACTTTTGTACAATTCTGAAGCTCAAAAAAACTCCTCAAATAATTTAATGTCTGCCCCAGAACTTTACCTTGAAGACTAAATTCCCATTAGCAAATAAAGACCAAACTGTATATTCAATCAGGACATCTTCCAGAGAAACAATAAGCAATATTTGATGCGAGTTGCACTGTGATCGTTTTCATGAATAGAAACAGTATGAGTACAATTATTGTCCCAGGACCCAGAGAATGATCCATCACAGGTAAGGTCTCTTGGTTTGCAATGCATTTTTCAAAGCTCTTTTCCTCTTTGGTAGGATTTTTGCAGCAAAACACTTACCTGAATATTGCTTAGCAATTCCAGGAGCAGTGAGTATGCTCATGTGCTGACAGAATTATTGATTCTCAGTCATTACTTTCTTATGGGTTAACTTTTCATTCTGTTCCCCCTGCTCAGTGATGAGAGACTTTTCACTTACTAACAATGCAGCCCCTGACTTTCCTGACCTACGGAGATCTCTATTACGTCTCTGAGAGTAAAATTCCTTCCAGAACTGACCATATGCTGCCTTAATATTATCATTAGTATCTCACACAGATACTGCAGATTATATTCTTTCATTATCATGGTCTCTCTAATTTTATATTTCCTCTATTGATTTACATTATACTAGAGTCTAAATCAAAGCTATAGTTAGTTCTACCTTTATTTTTCCTCAAAAAAAAAATGTTACAGAAGGCAGTGTTTTACAAGAATCCAAGAAATAGTCAGAATTTAATTTTCACAGGGCTCAAAAATGTCATATATAGGACTACCTCATATAATATAAATCTTGTAGTCCTCTTTCTCCAATAGCTATTTAAATTCAGAAACAAAATGGATTTTTGAACGATGAACTCTATTTTGACCAACTCCTCAGATTCCTCTTGTCCATAACTTAAAAGTATAACAATGACACAGGGAGATAGTTTTGGACCAATATGCAGGTTTTGGGTTGCTAATGTCTGCTAATTCAAAACAGTGAAGTGTTTATAATCACTCCAAAATTTCAATAGAGAACAGCTTATTTTTAATATTAGGTAAGATTTGTGCACGCTTCAATAGTTCAGAGAAGAGATTTAAAATTCAATAGTAGGTAAAATACTGAAACATTTTTATTTTAGAGCACCTTTTTTCCAATTCCTACACTCTTCCTTCACTTTGTAGCTAAAAATATACTTTTAAGTTACCGTACTTTTATCACAGGAACCAGAAAAAATCCCTTGTATGTCACATTGGGCCTTAGGAAATAATCAAAATCCAAATAAGCACAGAAGTTTTTACACCTCCTGGTTTTCATAAATGTTGAACTCATTGAACACTATGAAAAATGAACTGCTCTGAAGATAAGACCTGGTATTCTAGAGTCCAAAATGAATGTAGGAGTCATACTTGAGGGTTTGGGATTCAAATAAGTTTAAATGGTTGGGGTTTGGGTTTTTTTTTTTATCAGACTTACTTACTAATTGCTCGAGATTCACCTTCTGCAAATATTAAGCATTCACATGACTTTCAGAATTCAAATAGAATTGTTTCTATTAATAGATCTGTGTGAGTATATAAACATCTTCAGGATCATGAAATAAAACCCAAATACCTGTAAATATGGTAACAAGTTTGGAATTTAATGGTTGTCGTTCAAACTTCAACACATATTAATCATAAATGTCTTTATATAACTCAGAACTCTGTTAAACTTCGCTTCTATGGCAAAATAAAACACCAAAAATTAAATTGCATTTAACCTGTCAAGTTTTAGGGGCAAGTTTCCTGTTCTTTCCATGAAAATGAAAATTATTGATGTGTCTGCTTTGTGAAATCTAATTCCATTGATACATGAACAGAATTCAGTTCCACTTTTTCTCTTCTTTTTAATTGCTTCTCTGTACAGATTCATGCATGCTTTATTTTGGCACACATCTATATTTTGTACATATTTTTAATTCACATTCTAGTTACACTGGATTAGAAACCACCCTTAACTAAATCTGATGTTTTGATGAGGTAGTGTTGAGTATTAATTTTTCTTTTTTTTTGATGGCCTTTCTCCTGTCTTTTAGATATTTGAAAGTTTCCTGCCATTTCACAGGAAAAACACAAACTTTTGTGCTTTCTTTAACAAATCCTATTTCTCATTAGAAAAACTCGTTAGGAAAATTCATTAGGAAACCTGCAGCTGCACATTTTTCTTGTCAGAAATTTGCTGATATTTTTTGCTGCCGGGTCTCAGCATCTCAGACTTCTACACAAGGATTTGAAACCTGTTAAGCCCCAGTCTAAAATTTATTTTTCAAAGAAACAGTTCCCCGTGACTCCAAAACTCTCAATATTAGACTTTTGTTGCAAAAGAGAAACAGAACAATTTCAAGCAAATCAAAGATTTTGGAGTTAATAAGAATCTGAAGAAATTAAAACATAAAAAGAAAAAAGAGAAGAAAATTGTAGGCTGTTCATGGGTAAATGTCTCATCAAAGAACTCTTTTTAGGCATTTCCCAAATGGACGTTTCAAAGGGGTAGAACTTTATTAATTTACTTTAGAGAGGGCACAATGTTATGGGTATATGGACAGAATAAATCTGCTCTGACAGAACCTTAGACAATTGCATCTAATAGAGTTAATTTTTTACTAATAAGGTTTTCTAAAATTATTTCTGAAATGGCAAATTTTTTGTTTTGTTTTCTTTTTTGTTTTTATCTGCATGGGTTTGACGTGAATGTGCAGCAAGTTATGTAAAGTCATAATTTATATACAGTTGGTAGCTTTTAAGACTAATTTAAAATAGGGAATAATATAGATATAGTTTGGAGAGGTCTTTAAAGAGGTAACCCTAGATATGGCTGGGAGATAAAACAATATTTTAACACTGGTGTTTTATTAAAAACAGTCCAACTTAACATGTGAAAAAGAGAAATTCAAGTCTCTGAAGGGTGTGGTTATTTGAGTTTTGGAGTTTCATTTGTTGACAGTGCAATCTATCTCTCCTTTATGTATATTTTTGATTTCTTCTGCTAAATTAAAACTATTAAAAGTTGTTCAGATGCTTTTTGGGGTTTTTTCTTGGTTTGGGTTTTTTTTTTGTCAAAAGTTTTAAATTGGTATCACACATACATAAGGGAGGTGCATTGATTTGAAGGAGGAAAATATATCACAAAATAATAATAAAAAAAATTATAATTTCTTTCCTTATCCCTAGAAATGAAGAGTCCACAGCCCATTTCTGTCAGTATTTCATGCCAATTGAAAGAGGCAGAGTTTTATGAGGGGAAAGAGGAGTTGGGACAGCAATCTCTGATAGATTATTACTTACTTTTCCTGTAAACTCAGATGTTTTTTCTCGAAAAGGAGAACCTTGCAGAAATACCTGGGTGTCTCCAAGACCCAGAACCCACGATAAGTAGTACACAAAAGTAAACATCTGATTTTACAATTAACTCCTTTTATAGATGCAAGTTCTATTTTTGCTTTGATTTTGCCAGGGTGGTTTGGTCTGTTTTGGTTTTTTTGGTTTTTTGTTCGTTTTTGTTTGGTTGGTTTGTTTGGTTTTGTTTTGTTTTGGTTTGAGGTTTTTTGTTTGGTTTTTTTTGTTTTGTTTTGGTTTGGTTTGGGTGGGGTTTTTTTGGGTTTTTTGTTTGTTTGGTTTGGTTTGGTTTTTTGGGTTTTGGGGTTTTTTAGTGTTTTCTGTGTGGGGGGGGGGTGTGTGTTTTTGTTTGGTTTTTTGGTGGTTTTTTGTTGTTGTTGTTGTTGTTTGTTTTTTGGGGGGTTTTTTGGACCAGTTTTTAAAAATCCCATTATTCACTCAGAGTAAGATGGACTGAGCCTGGTAAAGAGAGCCTGATGAGAACCACTGACCCAAACAACCTGTCTAGGCTGTGTCTCCAATTCTATCCTACCACCGCTGCTGGTATCATCCTAGGTGAAGAAAAATAAAAGGACAGATAATATGGAAGATGTGCAGCAGCTAGAATTGGGTTCCCAAATTAAAATTTTGCCTTTTATTTCGTGGGTCCTCCACAGTCCCAGTGCAGAGTCAGAAATGGTGTAGGTGAAAGTTAGTTTGAAAAGGACTAAAGTAGAAAGGAAAATAATCCATGTGCTTTCATTATATTAAAAAAAAAGTTATTGTACCTATACATATACAAACTTATTTATAAATGTATACAAATGTATAAATTAAAGCTTTTACCTTGGAAATTAAGATATTCAAAATATTAATGTATTTTGGAAATTCACCATATTTCCCATCTATAGTTTCTCTGTAGGAAACAAAAAAAACCCCATGATGAGGAAACTATGAATATAAATTAATTTCACATTCAGATTCACTTATTTTTTTGGGGAACAGATGTTGCAGAAACAAGGGATTATCTGAGGAGATACTGCACATACGTTTTGAGATTATGAAATTTTACCATATTTACGAAAACACGGCTGGCATATATCCCTGCTTAGCTCTGCAAATCAGCCTGCCATGAATCCATGAGAAAACCTCTTAGTTTTAAATTATTTGGAACGAGGTAATAGGAAATACTTACTCAAAGCAGCAATGATTGCTTAAATGAAATTAATTGTGCAATGACAGAAATCTCCCTTATCTGTAAGGGCTGACTGCTTTGAAGCAAAAGGCAGTCTGGGAGCTTAACACAGATCTCTGTCTCAAATTAAAAGGCAAACTGGAAATCTTCAATTTTTTTTCATGAAAAGTAAACAGGAAATTTTCAATTCCTCTTTCCTGGACGTTTGTAATGAAGAATGCATAACATAAACATTTTTTTTTTTTCTATTAATGAAGAAAACTTATGTCTTCGGTCATCTGTGGTTATTGGGAAGACGGGATATCAGGAAGAAATGCCTCCCTCTGAGGGGTGGTAAGGGGCTGGCACAGGTTGCCCAGAGAAGCATGAACATCTTATTTTCATCTTATTTTCATCTCATTCACCTTTCAGTTGTCTCTCTCTGTCAACAAACTGATCCCGGTTTCAGCCACACATTTTGGCAATGGTATAGACCCCTCAAAACACAGCACAAGAAAGAAATTCTGATAAATTTGCATCATAATTCAGTCATAAAAGTATCTAAATTGCTTTGAAATACATAATCTTAATTCTGACTTTTCCCAATTTTCCTATGTTTCATTCTGTATGTTTAAAAATACGTGTGCAGAATAGTTTGGGTGTATTAACTTTTAGGTTATTTAATTTTGGGAATGTCATTAAAAATAAAGACTAAAACACCCTTACCTGTGGTTAGTCAGCTTTGCAGCTTTCTGAAATGTGCAAATTTGTCATTTGAGCTGGGGAAAAAGACGTAGGATGTGCATGCTGCTATCTGTAATGAGGTTAAGAACAAAATATCATGAATAAATAAATCAATAATGGCACAATTCTTTGTCCTGCACATTTGGATTCTGCAGCTTTCCACCGGAAAATAAGTTTTTTGAGTTCCAGCATGGTCATTCCTACAGCAAATGTTTGGGAAATTCATTTGCAAGGGTGACCTAACCTGAGAATACATGGGGTGGATTTCTCCACGTGACTTTGTCTTGAAGAAGTGTTGTGAAAAAAAACACCCTGAAACTACAAACAGGTGTTTAAATTGCTAAAAGCTAGCACAGAGACAGGTGATCGCAGCTGGATCTTTAAATGAAAATCACCTTCTCTAGGTGTTTTTCCTGGACCCATCACACAAGAATCAGACAAAACCCAGCAACTAATGAAGCAACCAAAAATACTCAAGAGGAAATTAAAAACCGAAACAAAACCTGGGGTTTTTTTGTGTAGTGTCAAATACAGGTCAATACAGCAGCACTTGACCCAGTGAACTTAAATCCAGTACAGCTTAAGGTCTTGCAATACAAATACGGAAAAGGATAAAAACACTGGAAGAATACTGAAGAAAGAAATCAGTGTTAGATGCTTCAAACAACACGTTTTGCCATGAAGAACTCTTCCTTTCTGAAATTGCTTAGGTAATGGTGAAAATAATTAACTGCAAACTTAAAGTATCTTTTAGATGGAGTGAGTTGTTCCTGTTATAATTTTCATTTTTATCTTGCCTACAAACAGATATTTGGCCGGGAGGTCATGCCAGTACAGGTTTTGCTTTTCATCCCAAGTCTGTCTTTCATCATTGAATTTCACTTTCTACTTGTTTAATGTAATGGTGTCTGTAAAAATTTTGAATTACAGCAGGAGGGAGTAAAGGAACGTGACCTGGGCTGATGTTTCTTAAAACTTTTCTTTGAAAACAATTTAAGGCCACACTGAGGCAGATGAAAGACAAAGTTTTCTGGGACACAAAAATGACATAATTTTTCTCTTTCTTATGTGAGGGTTCTTCTTTGTTTAGAATGTTCCTTCTTTCACACTTTCAGTGGTTTCCATGTTCTGTCTCCTTACAAAGAAACTTCAGGACAACAGCCTTTATTATGATGTGACAGCCAACAAAAAGACTTGTCAGCCTCAGGTCTTTTCCTTACACAAGAATTATCAGTTTCAGGCTGCAAGAGAGCTGAACATCCGTGGTGTAACCAACTATCCAACACGGGAAAAGCAGTATAACCTCATACTGGAGTCAGACGCCTGACCTTCATTTTTGACCTAAAAGCAAGAAGAAGATAAGTGATACCTTGACATGTTCATATATCTATATTGTATATGCTCATAATTCGTATTTTTAACATGTTTGAAAATAAGAAGCACTGAGAAACAGACAGAAATCTATATTTTTCTAGCAAAAGTGCCCAAAACCAAATAAAAATTACCTTATTAAGAGGTATAAACCTAAAGAATTAGTCCTGACAGCATTCCAAAACCTTGCTTGACTAGAACACTGATAATTTGAATATCCAAGATGTGACAGCAGCGGTTTTGTGACCACGTTTCTGGCTTTATTTGCCTCTTCCTCAGACCACAGCAACCCAAGTTAGGAAAGAAACCGAAATATCTGCTCACCTTTGTTAACTGGCAGTTTAACATGGTAATGACAGAACTATAAAGTTTGTGCTCCTGCCCATTTAGATCCAAGTTAGATGCATCAGATCCAAGTTTTATCACAGCATTGCAAATGCAAAAAATTTGGAATATATTACCGCTTGGATTCAGAGCTACAACCCTTAATTACGACAACACATCACAATTTTTATTTCAATTCCGCATGTCCATGCCTCAATCTGAGTATGGAATTGGTACTCCACAATAAAACGTCTTTTGTTGTTGTCATTGGTTTGGGATTTTTTTTTTTTTGGTTGGTCAGTTTGGTTTGGGGTTATTTTTTGTTGGTTGGGGTTTTTTTTTGTTTGTTTATTTTGATTTGTTTTGATTTGTTCTGTTTTGTCTTGTTGTGTTTCATTTCCCCAAAAGATTCACCATTGTCTTCTGTCTTAGTAAAAGCTGCCTCCATAAAAACTCAGTGAAAAATGACAGGGGCAAGAAGAGAAAATTCTAATGAGGAGATAAAAAGTTTGAGGTTTTTCAGTTCCAGAGAAAATTTTTGGAAACAACCAAACTGATGAAGAAAATTAGGGCTCAGATATTCATAAGGCTCTTATTTCAGTTATCATGTGGAATAATTAGATTTAGAGCCCTACATGGCTTAATTACTCTATTTAGACACAAGTAGGGATTGTAACTGATAACAGTTAATAACTTCTGTAAAGATTGCATAGATAGTAGAAAATACGTTTTAAAGATTTGAGTTCAGCTTCTGAAGTTTTTGATCCCAGGAGAAATCAGTTAAAGGTCCAGAGATTTTAAATTACATTTGAAATAAACTTTGCACACATTTTGATCCATGATACTACTTCAGAGCTTGCACAATTTCTGCCTGAGACTCTCAACCAGTGCCTGATTATTGTATGCAAATATATGTAGATTATGTTATAATGTCAAGACAAAACAATGTCGTTGCAAGTCTATGGAGATGAAATGATGAATAATAAACTGAAATAAAATTAAACTAATCCCAGAGTGTGCGTATTGAAGTGATGATACAATGTCAGAATTATATTGGTAGATTTCCCTGCTGACCAAATTGCGATGTCCAGCTTGAAATAACAAAATATAAGGCAACTAGAAATTCACTTTAAGTGTATTTTAGGATAGAATAGCAATGCTGAATATGCTATTGGCATCAACCAGTTATTCACATGGTAATTTCTAAATCATACTTTCTCCTTCCTCAGTCATAAAAATCCAAAATGAGAAACAGTTACAAGTGAACTGAAGGAAAAATTCAATTACTACTGGGGTTGTAAACTGGAAAAAAAAAAAAAAAGGAAGAAGGAAGTAGAGCCACCTATGAATTTTACATAAAATTTACTTCCATTATATAGTCTGTCTTGCAGCATCTAAGCTCTGCCAGCAGCTCCAGTTGGCCAACAGTTTTCTAAGAAATAGGGCAAAATGGTGAAAGGAGGAAGCACTGTACCAAAGCCTGAGCAAGGTTCCCTTTTTCATCTGTTTTTAGGAATGACAGGGATAAAAACACCCTTGATATAGACTAGGACGTGCTTAGGTTCCCATTAAACCCTCATAACTGACTGTGAGGCAGTGAGTTTCCTGAGCTGAACACAAAACTCTTCACTTTGGAGCGTTCTCCTTGGGAAAAAATGGATAGAAGGAGATGTCACCGTCCCAAGATGAGACTCAAGGTACGGATGTAATGAGGTACCCATTGCAGTATAAATCACTGCACAGGCTTACAAAATTCCAGCTATTTCTTGGCAGCTCTCCACGTTTCTGCTCTACGCAAGAGAAATAAGAACTGTATCAATCTCCAGTAAAAAAGTGAGCTGGCTGTTTTGCATTGACAAGGGATTTACCTCTTACACATAAGGTTACTACACGGCAGCAGCTGCACTGTAAATTCACATGCCCAAAACGGTGTAAAACCACACCAGAAATTAAGACTCAGCATTTTTACAGAAATGTGGGAAGAGGGAGTACCTTAAGTTATGAAACAGAACGTGGATGAAGAGATTTTGGAGATTTGGAGATTTTGCAGAATGGCCACCCACTTCTTCAGTCTTCACATGTGGTGCGCACAGCCTTCCGCAGAACAAATTTCTTCAGGCGTTTCTAGAGTTCAGCATTCAATCTGACCAATCCCAAAAGAGACCCAGCCCTACCTTCTGCACAGCAAGGAAGGACCTGGAAAGGACATGGATCCAATAGACCAGCAGAAAATTTTCTGGGAAGGAATTGTTCCCTGGGAGGGTGGGCAGGCCCTGGCACAGGGTGCCCAGAGCAGCTGTGGCTGCCCCTGGATCCCTGGCAGTGCCCAAGGCCAGGCTGGACATTGGGGCTTGGAGCAGCCTGGAACACTGGGAGGTGTCCCTGCCCATGGCAGGGGCGGGAAGAAGATCTTTAAGGTCCCTTCCAACCCAAAACATTTTGGGATTCTCTGATTTTTTCCTTCAGTTTTACAAGCTAGTCATGAAAATAATTGTTTTGGCACTCCAGTATAAAGGTAAGAAAACACCAGGGAGATGTATATTTTCTATCACTGCTATTGCCAAAACCTCTGGCATTTTGGGGGTGTTTTTGGGTGTTTTTTTGGGGGGGGGGTTAATTTTTATTTTTACTTCTTTTACAATCCACATAAAATGGAAAGGTTTGGCATGTTCTAGATGATGTTGTAGCATTTTGGTCCAAATGCAGTGGTGAAGGCTGAACCCTGTGATTTGAAATACCAAAGAAAGGTTGGCCACTGCTGTTGCCTGGGCACTCAAGGACAGGAAAAGCAAAGGCAGGCTCAAGCATGTGATAATCTCATTATTGGATTTTTAATGATTGCAATGAACTCCTCTGTCAGTCACTACTGTGTCATGGAAAACATGAATGACAAAAATAACACCACAACTCTTTAGAATACCCAAATAGCACAACAAAAGGTGTGAAATGTTAACTTTGCTTTGTGAATTTCAATTGCTTAGTATTTTGAACCTGATACAGCCAAAACTGTGTTTTTACATTTCTGAATATGCATGCTTAAATATTGATGTGTGACTCCTAAATTATGCACATAATATTATGGCACAGTTATGAGTTGCTCTTGCTGCTAAGGAAAAAGGTACTTGCACACCTCTTAATTGGTGAGTG
>JACSVZ010000014.1:71790423-71872041 GCA_014706295.1 Lycocorax pyrrhopterus obiensis | reverse complement strand
TTTTCCTTTCCTTCTTTGCCTTTCCTTTCCTTTCCTTTCCTTTCCTTTCCTTTCCTTCCTTCCTTCCGTTTCCTCCTTTCTTTTCCTTCCTTTCCTTTCCTTTCCTTTCCTTTCCTTCCCTTTCCTTCCTTTCTTGAACTCCTTTCCTTTCCTTTCCTTTCCTTTCCTTCCTTTCCTTTCCTTTCCTTCCTTCCTTTCCTTTCTTCCTTTCCTTTCCTTTCCTTTCCTTCCTTTCCTTTCCTTTCCTTTCCTTTCCTTCCTTTCCTTTCCTTTCCTTCCTTCCTTTCCTTTCCTTTCCTTTCTTCCTTTCCTTTCCTTTTTCCTCTTCCTTTCCTTTCCTTCCTCCTTTCCTTTCCTTTCCTTTCCTTTCCTTCCTTTTCCTTCCTTCCTTTCCTTTCCTTTCCTTTCCTTCCTTTCCTTTCTTTCCTTTCCTTTCCTTTCCTTTCCTTTCCTTTCCTTTCCTTTCCTTTCCTTCTTTCCTTCCTTTCCTTTCCTTTCCTTTCCTTTCCTTTCCTTTCCTTTCCTTTCCTTCCTTTCCTTTCCTCCTTCCTTTCCTTTCCTTTCTTTCCTTCTTTCCTTTCCTTTCCTTCCTTTCCTTTCCTTTCCTTTCCTTTCCCTTTCCTTTCCTTTCCTTTCCTTTCCTTTCCTTTCCTTTCCTTCTTTCCTTTCCTTTCCTTTCCTTTCCTTTCCTTTCCTTTCCTTTCCTTTCCTTTCCTTTCCTTTCCTTGAACTTCCCTGAACTTCCCTTTCCTTGTCCTTCCCTGAACTTCCCTTCCCTTCTTTCTTTCTTTTTCTTTTTTGCTTTTCCTTTTTTCCTTTTCCTTTTCCTTTTTTTCCCCATGCAGCAGCAACTTGGCCTCACCCAGACCAGACTCTTACTTTTGGGAGAACAAAATTCAATTTTGCATGCACTGTTGAAAATCTGCAAGTTCGCTCCGGATGAGCACATTTGGGAACGTGCTGCAGTTATTATTTTGGCAAGGACACAGAGCAGAAGCCCTGTCAGGAATTACACTGATACAAATCTCAACAGGGCTTTTCCACCATCCACATCAAATTAACTCATCAGCATCCTTACAAATGAACGCCAAAATAAAATGAGACACGTAGCAGGGCTTCACTCAGTTTGAATATTTTAAAAACTGTATTTCAGTGATTGCTAATGCAGAATGAAAGAAGACAGATTGCTTGAAATTTTATGTTCATAAAACCAAACTTCCATTAATAGAGATGTAAATCATGCCCCTGCTCACTCTCTTTGTGTACTGTTTGAGCCATTATGATGTGCACAGTGGAATAATGGAATAATTATATAACAAGGAATACTGTCAGTGTCATCAAAACAATGGTGTGCTCTAGACAAATACAAAAGAGATATGAAACTATATAGTAAAAACTCTAATCTGAATTATAAAATGCAGTTAGGCTTTCAATCAACCACATCTGCAGTCACAGCAGTGTCTTATTTCTTGTTACTTGGCATTCATGTTAGAGACTTAACTGCTGAAGTAGAAGAACTAGGAACTCTCTGAATTCATAATGTTCAAAATGCTGATTGTTTTGGGGCTTCTGTGCAATATTATTATACATACATTCACATTCATACAGTGATAAAGTATGTGAGCACAGGGAATATAAATAATTGTGTTTTATAAGGCATTTTTTTGAGAAAAGTGATCAGTAGGAGAGATGAAAGGAAAATCTGAATGGCAACTCCAGCAATAACTTTGGGAGATACTTCTGCAGTGGCACATTACAAATTGAATGTCACAATTTAAGCTTTGATTTTGATCTGGAAGATCAACGTTGGCTATTCAAAATTTAGTGTGTAACTTTATGTCAGCTGGAGGTGCAGACGGTAATGGAACTGACACATTGGTTTCGTTGTTATTTAAAACAATCAAATCTGCTTCACCTTTTATTATAGAGGAACTGATGGAATGCAATGGGCATATTGTTTTTACAGAACTGTTTTGGGGAGCCCAGGTCGATTTATGAGTCACACTCAATTTATGTCAGAGCTGTCTAGTGGCATGAACACTGAAATTACGCCTTGCAGAAGTGTGTTTCAAATGCAATCTAATTTACTCTCAGTATTACACAAGTGTTTACTGCTCAGTGTACGAATATCTCTAAGGCTTTGGAACCTGCCAACCACGTGCAAGGTGACAGAAGCATTCGAGATGAAAAACTAAAATATTTATGACAAAGTAGAACTGCAGAGAAGAAGTGGAATAACAGATCGTCCCTCACAACTCATTGACCATCAGATGTGCTCAACAAGGCTGAACCACAGAGCTCTTGCAGTGTTTAAATGGCCAAGCCCAGGCCATGCCACAACCTCTGAGATGGAGGCTGTGGCCATCAAGAACTGCTCTGACCCTCTGCAGAGCTGCATATACATGTATCTGTAAATCAATATTGCATTTATCTACTGACAAACGTGAAAGGAAAGCCAAATCTTTGTTTATTCTGAGGCCAATCACTAGACTAAAGACTGGCTGCCTTGGCAGGAATGTGAGGTAAATCAGAGCAAATGATTTCTGAGACACACTCACATCATAGTGGGAAAAAAAATCTGGTTTACGTCTCCCTCAGTCTGAGATGAATCAGGAGTTCCGGTGAAAGAAGTGAGTGTACACTCCTGCAACAGCAGTGTCTAGGTCAAACATCACTGGCAGCTTTTTCTTTTCTTCCTCTACCACTTTGTTCTCACTATGCAAGAAACATCTAGGGTGCTTTATTATATGTAAATTTCCCTTCAGTGCAAGGCTCATCACTTCATAAACAATGCAGTAGCAGGTAGTCTGGTTACAATAAAAGGATATTGCCAAAATTGCCTTGCATCATTCTTCTAGCTCAATTTTACAGTAGAAAAGACTGGTTAATGATGTAAAATGTAAGTGTTGTAATTCAGTATTAGTACAGCTATTCTTGCAATCATTGCTAATAAATTCATTGCAAAAGAGTTCACATTTTTCTCCTCTGGAAAAAGTACAGCGTGTATGTGCTAAAATGACTGAAATAAAGTCATACAAATTTTAGCTGGAAACTGCAGGTAATAACTGTATGACAATATGTCCATAAACAGTTTAATTACAGGTACAAGTTGGAATGATTGCTTTGTGCTACTGCCACAAAGATCATAAAATACTTGAAGAATGAGTGATTGGAACCTAATAACTCAAGCTGCAGTTGCAGAAGCATTGGTTTCCTTTCTGGATCACGCACATGATTTCAGTGGGTTCTGTGCACAGAGTCAGGGCTTTTTCTGGATTTAGTAGTTCTTGGTTTGTTTCTGACATGGGAAGGCACAGCTGGTGTCTGACTGCACCCGTCTGCCACACCACCGCATGGAAAACAGGGGAACGAGAAGTGTGCTTGCACACAGCACAAAACCACAAATCCCTGCTCCACAAGAGCCCTCTTCCTTAGGAAATCCATCATAATTTTCCACTTTCACCACAGATTTTGTTAGATTGGTGAGCAAAACCCAAGAGCCCTAGTGAAGTGTGTGGTGCTGTGTCTGAAGAGTAAGGCAGTCTTCCTCTGGAATGAAAGTTGAAGAATTTAATGCTTAGCTACTGTAGCCCATAGATTTGTCTTCAGCCTCTGCACTGAAAATTAAACTATGGACTGCAGTGACTAAGACAAGATAATTATCTCCACTAACTTTTAGCAGGGGTAGTTATCAGTGTCAGTTTCACTCTCCTTCTTTGTGCTTCAGTAATTCCTAATGAATGTGCATGAGAAAAAAGACAAAATAAAAGGGACCTTTTACACATTTACCTTTCATAGCCAGACCTTCACAAAGCCTTTGAAAAGTAATGAATGTGCAATGCTGACAGTATGAGCTTCCCAAAAAGCACACAGAGTATCCATTACATCCAGACCAGCTGGTCCCAGTCAGGTTTGGGCTGAGAGGCTGCTGGGCAGTGGTGGAAGACTGCAGGCTCAGGGGCTCACCTGGGCTGCAGATTGCTTCCCCTGCCCATCAGTCCCTCCAGCAGCCAGGAAAGGAACAGCACTGACCTTGCAAGAGCAGCCAAGTCCTCTTGTAGAAATCAGATGAGCGTTCATTTTGAATTTTCATTAGTTGACAGATTTATGTCAATTATTATTTCGAATCACAATGGTTCAGGTTGGAAGGGACCTTAAAGTCCATCCCATTCCAAGCCCCTGCCATGTGCAGGGACACCTTCTACCATCCCAGGCTGCTCCAAGCCCCAATGTCCAGCCTGGCCTTGGACACTGCCAGGGATCCAGGGGCAGCCACAGCTTCTCTGGGAATTCCGTCCCAGACCCTCCCCACCCTCACAGCCAGGAATTCCTTCCCAATATCCCTCCTAACCCTGCCCTCTGGAAGCATGGAAGCACCCTTCCTTGTTCTGTCACTCCATCCCTTGTCCAAAGTCCCTCTCCCGGTCTCTTGGACCTCCAATTTATACCTGAATATAAGATTTTTCCTAAACTCTAATAGCTTCTTGCTGGTTAAAAAAAAAATAGAAAGAAAACGCACAAAGTACCTTTGTGATAAATACATAAGAATGTCCTTTGAGATGTTTCTAGCATTTGTTGTAGTAGTTCTGGCAATATTACTCTCTTTCTAGATTAAAGGGGAACTTTAAAGGTTATTATTCTGAAGGCTATTGCATTAGGATAAGTCACTCTCCTCAATTCATACAGTTCTGATCACAATAATACATTTCATTCTCCAAACTTTGCATTCAGAAGCTAGCTGTGGTGGTGCAGAAATACTCTTTTCCCTAGTCTTGTTCTGAATTCAGACCTAACAGTATTCTCACACCAATGCAGGTATTTTAGACTTTAAAGAAAAAAGATCAAGTGCCAGTTTCATGAGAGACTGTGTCCTTCTTCCTGGTATTCATAAGGGCCCTCAGAGTGAGTGTAAATGAAAATCAGATTTCAAATATAACTTCTGCTTCCCATTCTCTTTCCCTGACTTACTCACTGGCTGAACCAAGCGTCTCCAATGAGACTTTGGGTTAACACAAAACTAGGAAGATCAATGTCCCGCTTTGTCTCCAGTTCTGTGAAGGCAAGTTTTGGCTTATGGCTGCACACCAGCATGACGAAGGGCAAACATTTAAAAACACCAGCCTGATAACACTGGGAAATTACACATAGTTTATTACCTGGAATCTCGTGATGCTAACACTCGCTTCTGTTTTGAAGACGCTCTCCTTAGGTTTGGCCATCAAGTTATAGCAGCAAATTGACTTTGATAATTACACATGACAAGGCGACACAATGTAACGCAGGTAATGAGATTTTAATTCACCAATTCATCTTGGGAATGAGTACAAGGAGCAGCAGTCAGCCTCCACACCACTTTACACACTTTAAATGCTAGTTATCCCCTGCGTGTGCGTTGGCCCACCTGCAGTGACATTATTTACGCAATCCCATTAGGACTGCTCTCTTTTCAGGGGCCTATTACAAAATTCTTTCAGACAAAGATGAGTTATATCTCTTTAATAGTTTGCCTGTCCAAAGGACAGCACTAGGAGACGCAGTCATCTTTCTGTGCCCTTCCCTGGTGCTGGGAGCAGGGAGGGAGGCGAGGCAGGGGTTGTACAGGTATTTTCACTGCTGGTACATTATTGCTATAAACACAGACCCACTTCCCAAAGCCACCAGTCTGACTGTGTAAAAGAAACTGAAGAAACTTCAACTCGTTAACTTTTATCCTCTAAATCTTCTCCTTTCCCTATTAGTGACATAAACCCACAGGCTGTGGAAAAACAGGAGGTTTGTAGCTACAAGTCACACATAACACAACCCAGAGCATATAATCTTGGTATCTCACCAAGTCCATTTATTTTTATGTGTGGAATGAAGCAGCCTGTGTGAAATTAGTGTGTTTCTGTGCAGTTAATGGGCAGAGGAACAACCTTTAAGGACCTCTGTGAGGAGGAAAACTCTCCACACTGGATGTTACAGCAGTTCCCAGGCTTTCACTGCCACAAACACACTCGTGACATGCTGGATTCCCCAGGCACTTCCCTGGCAAAGCACCTTCCGCACTTTATTAGGGCTCAGAATATTCACACTATATTTGAATAATTTAATAGGCATATATTAAGCAGGTGTCTCACCCACAGTGTCTTGGATTGTTTATGATTATGCTTCTTAAGAAATCACACAGTTAATGTATCAACCACAATGGCATTATTTGTTAAAAGCCAACTTTATGTGACTTTTAGGAAGATCTGGGCTTAAGCAGAAAGTCCACCTCAGTAGAAAACGCCAAAATTTCAATAATCTTTTTTTCAATCCAAAGCTGAAATGTTCAATGAGGAAACCATGTCTGCCAGAATCTGGATCTGCATTTGCTTCCTGGGTCAGGATAAAAGTGCTTCACTGAAATGGAGTTTGTGATGCAAGATATGTCACAAACCAACTTAATTTCAAGGAAAAATAAAATGGAAAATCAGATTCCCACAAGCTGTAACAAAATTTTTTCACTGTTTCTGCATGTGCTATTTCTGTTTGGTTTTAAAAATGAAAATTTCTCAACCATGTTCCCAAAAATTAAATTTTTGATGAAAACACACTTTCAAACTGATTATTTCAAGCTGATTACTTTGAGATAGTTTTTCATATAGATATAAATAAGGTGGAAATGGTGATTTTTAGCTTGACTGTATCTCCAAAAAGAAGTTTATACATTGCAGAGAATTGTTCCAGGATCCAAGACTTGAAAGCAGCTGGTTTTTCCCAAGATTCAGATATTGGCCATTTGGTGAGGCTTTTTTAATAAATAATTAGATCTTGTCATGTTATTAGGTACAAAGCTTGTTATTTAAATAATTCAGCAGGTCTATTTTAGATCTTTCTACCAGTGGTTTATAAACTTATTAATTGTAACTGTTTAAGCTGGAAATTTGCCTAGCTTTGTATCTGCCTTGGTAATGTCACACACACTATTTTTTCATCTACAAATGGTCTGGGTGGCTCGCATTTTGAGTTAAAATCCCTTGGTTTCAGTGTGTTATGTCTGATTAGTAAAAATCTTGTGTGTCGAAGAAATTTTCATTTGCTGAGGCTCACGCTATTCGAGTGTGTTCTGTCAGTTCAGTAACAGCTTGGGAAAATGAAAGAAATTAAAAAAATAGGTTGTAAACACTCAGCAAGGCCTCAGTACTGTTTAGCAGTTTGATTTCTTTTGGTCTTTCTTAGCTGGTCACGCTTTAATCCCTCACGGTCACTGCTACCATTCATCCGCTATTGCCGTCAAAAGGCTGATTATGAGGAATCCTCTGGAAATGCTTTCCTGGATTGAAAGTAGAGGTGGCAAAACACATCATGTGAGAGAGTCTCTGGATATACCCCAAGAAGCAGAAAAGTTTAACCATAGTCAGGGAAGAGTGTGCGGTCTATGATGGAATAAAACTAGAGTTGGAGATGGACTGAGGGGAGAAATGAAGGGATTGGGGTGGTGAAAGAAAACACCACAGACTGAAAAAAATGCCCGAGTCCTTGTAGATTGGCCAATTTTGATTATTTGGGAAAACAAAAGCATCTCACGTCTGTTCAGACTCGTATTCCAAATTCAGTTCAGTTGTTAAGAGTTATAGCCTGTAAAATGTTCGAATTTAAACTCCAGATTAGCCAGAAGAGCAGTGGACTAAGAGCCTAATCTCATTATCAAACTTCTACACTGTATATGGCCACATCCTTATTTTCAGCATTCTTCCTAAAAAAACTCCAAACTATATTCTTTAAAAGCAAAAATCTTCCTTTTAAAATAGTTCATTAAGAGAGTAGCAAAAATGGAAAAACTCCTGAAAAAACATGACTAAAATCTTATGACGTTGGTGGCAGACTATTTTGCAAAAATATTGCTGTAAAAAATATAAAAAAACAGTTATTTATGGTAAAAACTGTAAATAAGTTGGTGTTTATTATCTGTGCTTCTGCTTGCTTTCAGCTGCTGACTGGTCAGGTGGACAGCACTGCCTGATGAATTTAAAGAGCTGTCAACGTTTTGCTTGTATTGTGAATTGAGATGCATGTTTTTCACAGGTTTGACAACGTAAATATCATTTAGCCTGCCAGGGGACATGTAAGTTGTGACATATTATGCTACATTAAACTCTCTGATTTCCAGGGAAGTTTTTAAACTGGAGCAATGTACATAATAAAAGCATTCCAGACATCCAGGTGGCAATACATTTTTTTCCAGAGTTGTACATCAACAGATAAAAGAGGTTGTCTAGTCCTATGTGAGCTGTTCTACAGGCTTCAAATCAGAAAATCTGAAACCTTCAGAGTTAAAAGTATAGCATACTGATTTATCAACATGCAAATCGTATCAGGCCTTCATTTCTGACTTGATTTTTTACCAGTTGGCCTCCTTCTATTGTGGAATTACATTTAAAATGTGAACAAAAGGGGTTCATTGAGCCTCTCGATACAAAAACTCTTCAATTTTATTTACTGAAAATCAACACAAGAACAAATACCTAGAGAAAACATTAACAACATCCTGGGACGGTTCCATCCTCAAATTCATCCTCTTCAAAGGAACAAGTGTCTGTGAGCCCCAGTTTCCCTTCCTTCATGGGCAGCAGGTTGAGGAAAAAGCTCAAGGAAGTTCAATGAGGAAAATTCAGGAAGAAGAATGTTTTTGGAGGAGTGGAGAACCAACAGAGAGATAAGAAAAGAGTACCTCAGAGTTGAGAGATCCTTGGAAATGCTGAGACTTCAGTAGCACAGGCACATGGGTCAGCCCTGTTTAGAAGGGGAGACAGAGAGGAAACACGTTGGATGGAGTAAAATATTACGACTCTGAAAATGCAGAAATTAGGATTTCAGCTTCTTTCTTATGTTTTTATGGACACTGGTGGAAGGCCTATGTACAACTCAAAGGAAGAATGACAGAATAAAGAACCTGGATATTTAGGAAAAAACTGTCACTATTCTATTAAGTATTGTTTTTCTGTTGATAAGGGAATAATGTAATATAATAACTTGAGGAAAACCAGTAAAATTTTGGGTAAAATAAAAATAATTACGTCTAAACTCTTCTGTTTTCCCCGAACACACAGCCTACACTTTCTGTCTAATTTTATCCAGTTATAAATAATCTAATTGTCTCACATAAGCAATTGATTTCTTTCCATTTATGAATTGCTTTTTATAAAAATACATATTCTTTCCTTACATTCTTAGTTCCTTTTGCCAAAAGCACGTATTTTGAGGTTAAATCTAGCTTAATTGACATCTTTCCCTACCAAAGCAGGGAAGGGTCAGGAATTTAAATCACAATTAGGCAGAAAGAAGTGGAGAGGGGAAAACCACATAAAAAACCCCTAAATTATTCACTTTGTCTGTAATAATTGGTTAAACCATGTGCAACATTTCTGTGTTTTCTTCCCCCAAGAAAATAGTTGCATAATTTAGCATCCCTAAATAAGATTCTGATTTCTAATCCTTCCCTGCATTTCCTAAAATTCTGCATAAGCTTTGTTATCAAGAGATGAGCACAGCAGAAAGAGGAAAAAAATTGTTATTTTTCCCATTTCAGGACTTGATGCCTTTACCATTGAGGATCACACCCATATGCTGCTATCTTTTCCCGTGTCAAAGCTGGTATCACAAACTAAACGTGCTCAGGTGCTTCTGAAAATTCAGTCTCTTCTTGGGCAGGAAAGAGAGAATTTAATGTTTCCAGTGTACAACCCTCACATGGGAAACTAAAGATGAGCTTTTAGTTCCTTTCTTTTCTCTTCCTTTTTCCAACCTCAACACAACTTTAGAAAAATAAGGACTGAGGTTTCAGGGTGGTGTTGGAAGGAGAAAAGGGTGTGAGGGCAGGAATCCTGATGAAAATACAATGAGAGTTCTTCAAAGCATTCTTATTTTTTTTAATAGAGAATTACTTCTGAAGGGTCTGCCAGGCCCAGGCTATAGCAAATTTTTAGAAAGACTTCTGCAAAGGAAAAAATTATTAAAACCTGAGATTTCTTATTATTTAAAGTGTAGCTGATCTTCCTGGTTGTTCAATATTTGGTTTACTTGTAGGCAATTTGGGAGTAAATTTTTTCCTGAGCCAAATATGTTCTAAAATATCTAAATAATTAAATACCATTCTAAATAAATAAATGAATAAAAGACCACATAAATAAATATTTCTGGTCTTTATCTCACATTCTGTTTCTCAGCTAAGGCATAGATATTAGAGGACTACTTGTAATTCTGATGGAAAATAATGGCTTCAAATTAAATGATCTTAGCAATGAGGTTGTACACAAATATTGAAAGCAGTCAGCAAAAATCAGTAAAAGCGTTCAAATTTTAGAGCTTCTTATGCATTAGGAGAGAAAATATTGGGGTGTTCCCCCTCAAAAATTCGGGAACCTTTGTAAAAATCTTTACAGAAGGTTGATTAACTGTTCTCTGCAGAGCTCAGGAGTCTGGATCCTCAGGTGCTTGTCCCGTTGATGATGGGGAGGATTTGAGGCTGCAGACTGAAAGAGGAGTTTTAATGAGGTTGACTCAGGATGATTCCCCTCATCCCGTGCCTGTCAGTGGCACCAGGTCGCCCAACTCCACGAGGAGTTCCAGGGAGAGGACAGGAATTCCTCCAGGGGTGCAGGGCTGCCCAGGGTGGATAAATGGCAGGATGTATACTCGTGAGGTGGTAATTTATGGCGGCAATGAAAGTTCCCCCTTCAGCCTGAGAACGTGCATGAGTAATCGGAAAGGACAGACAGATAACATAAATCTCCCGATATATGGTTCTGTCTTATCTCCTTTTCATGTCTTACTAAAGGTGTTGCTAGAAATGGCTGTCTGGATTTGTATCTCTCAGTTACTAATGGAGTTAGAATTCAGTGGTGTTTCAGAAGCTTTCCAGCGTGGCTTCCTGCACTCTACCAAAACGTGCCTCATCAAAATTCAGTTTGTTCTTATCCTCCCCAAGCTGCAATCTCATCTAGAGAGTGTTGCTTGCGCTCTTCTTGATTTATTACCCTTTTCACTTTTGCTCATTATCACCAGGTAACCTAATTTACCACCGGGTTCAGCTATCCTTTTCATGCAGATTTAAAAAAAATATCTCTCTGCTTGGTGCAGACCTGTTTCCTTCTGGTTGGAAAAAAAAAAGGTGATCCTGTTTGTCACTTCTCTTTGGATGCACAGCTAACTCTGCTTGCGTATTTCCCATATTTTCCCTTTACTCTCGTCCCTTCCTAGTGTTCACTGAGGAGCATGATTCAAAGTTGACCAGTTTTTCCATCCTAAATCCAAATCACAGGAGTGTACCAGCTACCAGGAAGAAAATTAACTCCGTCTCAGCTAAACAAGAACACCAGTGCACACCAGTTTCAAATATTGCCAAAAAAATCCATTTTTTTGTCACAAAAAACAGGATAAAGGGATTAATTCTACACCAATATTTACTGATTTTGGCTACTTTACCGTCCTCAAACCCTCAGATATTAATTACTACAAGTACACTGAGAAGATCCTCCAAAAAGCTATTGCCAGTCAAATATCCTTACAAACTTCCCTGCATAGCCTTGGAATGGCTCCCAAGAAACACTGGAAGTGGGAAAGAAAAACGATCTTTGCCATAATTCTCACTGAAATGTTGTGAAACCCTGCTGTTGGAATTGCTAGCTATCACCAAAGCAGCCAGTGCTCTCTGGTTGCTCTTAAGCTCCTTTTTTATTATTAATCCCGCATTTCCTACAGTGCCTTATATTATGTCCCATTTTGGACTAAGGATCTAGCCTTTTATGTTGGGATTAAGGGTTCACACTGTAATGCAAACTGCAGATAATTGTGATGAAGTTTAGGTGGATTTATAACCAGTTCTGTGCAGGACAGCTCTATCCACCCTGCCATTTCTTACCTGAAACTCTCCCTCCGTGCACGTCTGAGAACAGCAGAGGCTTTTGCTTGCTTTCCACTGCTCCTGCACTGTGAACTCACATTTATTTTCCTATATATCACCCACTGCTCTTTCTCACATTCTTAATACACTTATCTAGTCAGGAGGACGTTGTGTTATGCAATTCTCCCTGTTGTAATCAATCATTTCCTGCACGTCACTGCCTTTTAAAAGTAAAAGCAGGCACCTTATTATTCTCTTAAATTCCCTGGTGCCAAGTGGCACATGCATCAATGTCCGTAGGCATGAAGTTATCTATGAAACTCTTTTTGGTGCTGCTGCACCTGTTGTGCAACTTTTTGAGGCTCAAGGTCATGACCACAGCAGCTCACCCTCTGCAAATGGGGAAGAAAAAAAAAACGAGTGAGCACTCATTATGCCAAGGGCTTAAGGAAAGCTGGTGATCAGAAAAATTGTCTTTCAAAAAATCTCTCCTTATAATCTTCTTTCAGGAGCAGCAGCTGGAAAAGAAGGTTGGATGTAACAGTGAAATAAGAAGGTTTAAGTGAGCTGATTGCTTGATGCTTGGTGGCAACGGGCAGGTTAACTTTATCTCACCGTATTTTTCAAATACTAGAGCTTAAATTTCAATGTGAAGGAACAAACAATTTCTTAGCAGTTTGACCCATGCATGCAGCTATTTCTGATACCTACTAAAGCATGAATGCAGAAAGAAGATGAGGCCTTTTACCTGTTTTCACCTAAAAATTGCATAGAACTTCTTTTAATTTTATTTTAATTGTACCAAATCATTAATGAATTAATCCCAAATTCTTCCATTCTGTTGCAGACCTGGTGATACAACAGTTGATTGTATCACTGAATACCATTCAAGTTACAGGGCAAAATGCCCACCACAGCTGTAAGCTGTGTTTTGTTTGATAAATAAACCAATAAAACAGCCGTACACCTGTTCAACAAGAGCTTCTCTGTCGGCCTCATAATTAAAAGTACAAATGCAAAGAGATGAAATTTAAATAGGAAAATATGGCCTTGGCAAACAAATGAGGAACCACAGAATTAATAGCAGAAAAAAAAAAAAAAAAAGGCTGTTTCTATAAGTTTGATGATTTTGCCTAAAGCTGGGAACAATTGTTGCCACTACCCAACCCGAAACTCTGGTGACCATACAAAATTTGCAGAATATTTAGTAGACACTGTGTGACTACACAATAGGCACAATCCAGAAGGGTAAGAACAATCCTATTTTGTTCTTCCTTTATCTGACTCTGCTGCAGATATTTTATTTTTTTTTCTCTCCAGCACACACTGGTACTCATATGATGGCAGGACAGCTGAGTTTGTGTGAAATATCTCCACTCTTTTAGACAATAAATAGATATTTTTAAAGCATTTTGTCTTCATGGGAAGCTGCATTTTACCTGGTCTCTTAGAGTCCCTGCTTCACTGACAGCATTGTTTATAGTGGATGTAACTGCACTTGGTTATTTCATACCTGGAAACTAAAAAAGGGTCTTGAAAAGTTATTTGTGATTTTCTGGCTCAGAGTGCTGCGTATAACCAGTGTAGGCTCAATGGTCTAGAAGAATAGAATAAGACAAGTTAATTATTTTGAGTTTATTTTGGTTTTTTGGGGTTTTCTTTAAATTAACTGATAGGGCTAGAAAGAAACAAGAGAAGTTTCTCAGGGATGTACATTCTTGCTTAGGTCTGAAACACCAGAATTAGAGTGTTCTCAGCCTGGACTTTGAGGCTGAGGCCTCTCAAGTGCCATTTCCCTCTTCTGAATTCACATAAATGAAACAGATGAATTTCTCAATAAGGGGATATTACATTACTTTATGGCTGATATAAAATAATTCATCAACACATTATGTATATTGTGGAAGCTCTCATGTCACTGTTTCAGGGCTGATCTTTCAAAGAGTGGTCTTTGAAATGTCTCCCACGTGTGTCTGGGAGGTCTGCCAAGCAAAACACCAAAAGCTGGGGGTTTTGTAATGAAAACAAGACAAAACAGGAAATCTAATAACTAAATAGCAGTGAATACATGATATAAAAATTCACTGAATACAAAGTTTTGCATAAGAAGGAGTGTCTGTATGGTTACAAAAGTTACACTGATCAAAAAGAGTGGAGGCTTATATGGAAAAGATAGACAAGAATTAACTGTAAAGAAAGTTTTTTAGCAGGCTGGGAAGCATTACTTTGTAACGTTAGACCTCAATCAGCATGATTTATTTTAAATTGTTATATGCATTTAATCATATTGCTTCTATGAGTATTTACTCTTTTCAAATGTATTTTTCATTAGCTAAACAGACACAAATTTCCATTACTTGCTCTGGTAAAGAAGAAAGAAATGAAAAGCCTTTAGTGAATTCCAGATTATGACTCATTTGATCTCTCAAGTTGCCTAAGTCTTAGTGATAAAAAACATAAAAGCATTTTTTTCATTTTGAAGTACTCATACAGAACTGTTGAGTTTCCAAAGTAATTAAAGAAAAAAAATTAAAATTACATGAACCCGCAATAAAGGATCTGTATGTGCTCCCGACTTCAGTGAAGTGTAACATTTAGGAGCAAATCTCTTCAATACTTGTCAAACTCATGGCAGATGTATAACTGCTTATTCAGAGTGTAAGGAGATGAAGAAAATGTTTTTCATTCATGAAACATTCAGCAATTGTAAAAACCCAGGGACCAAAAGGAACAAAGGCACCAAAAAAAAAAAAAAAAAAAAAAAGATGGGAGATTTTTTACATCACTCCATACATGAAGAGCACCCATCACCTAATGGAGGCTTGGCCCACACTTTGTGTCTTTGTTTTCCTGTAACAACACTGAGTTGAGGGAAATCTCATCCGTGTAAAAATTGAATTTGCTTAAAACGTTTGTTTTTTGCCCACACTTTCAGCTTCTGATGGGCTGAGCCTCTCGTTTACGCTTCAAATTTTCTTCCTTTATTTTTATCTTTTTTACCTCAGCTCGGTTGGCAGAAGACAGCAGAAGAAAATTGAGAAATCATTTTTCAAGAATTCTTTTAAAAATAAAGTCTGTACTTTCTCAATAACTGATTATTTTTCACATTACTTTGCTGTTCCCTTTAGAGTGGAAAACTCTATTACGATATGCGGTCGGCAGTCATAAATTTATTTACTTAAAGATAAATTCTGTACCCTCTGTGAAGTTTAAACACATAGATTGCCATGAGGAAGCAGGTTAAGATTCAGAGGGCGGGTTTTTGGCAAAGCTTCACAATCTTTGTAAATTCTGTGTTCAAAAATAATGACAATTTCTGTTTAATCCTAGAAGAGGCCCTGGGCAGTTTGAGTTTAGCACAGAAAGTTGAAGGGGTTTTTTTATTTGTTTGCTTTAGAGTCTTCTGCATATTACCCTGGAATCATGTTATCTCTAGAGAATGAGGATCTCTGTTCATCTGGGCACAACAGAAATAAATGCATTATAGATTTAGCTAAATTGTTCAATATTACTAAAGAAGCTGTTTTCCTTGGAGGGGAAAAAACCCCTCCAATTTCTGGACAAAAGACAGTTGCCAAATATGACCTCACTTAGTTCAATCTTTTTAGGGAATTGATTTATGCTAAGTGCTCTTTTTTGGTTTTTTCCTGCTGTATTTTTTGCCATTAAACTCCTGTGGAAAACGGATATATATGGTTTTTAGAGTCACTTCCCATTGAACAGCAGCACTAACTTGTAGCTGCCTGGCTGCTTTACAAATAATTTTAGAGTGATTTGATCACAGAATAAAGCTTACAACTCCTGGACAGAGCTCACCACTTTGGGCTCTTTGTCCGTGGGGAGAATCAAAACGTGGACATTCAGGCATCTGAGAAGCAAACTTTGGTTCAAAAATCAGTTTGGGTTTTTTTGTTTTTTTTGTTTTCTCTCATTTGTCTATGTGAAAAGTACGTGTTTTAAAACCAGAGCTCAGCAAATTTGAATCCCAAGTATAAAACTGTAAAATTATGAGCACATCAGTAAAACAAGGAAGGGCCACACCTCATTCTCTCTTTGTAATTCTGAAAACTTGCACATAGAGGAAGAAAAGGTGGCTTTATCAGTCATTAAATCCAAGCCATCAGGCTGAAATGAAAACAAGATTTTCCAAGTCAGAGGCCCCTCATGCAAATTCTCTCTTCTAAAACTTCTAAATATAAAACAACGCAGAACTTTTAAGCAAGTTTTGATGATTATTCTTATTTTTATATATGTCCCTGCTGTCACAGACAAACCCAGGAAATGCCTTTTCTAATTCCAGTTCTCTTGAATCCATCACATTTCAGCTGGTCAGAATCTTTGCTTTCCCATGTGTCACTGTTTTGCAGTGCAGCACTTCTTTAGTTTGGTAATATTTTGTCTCTTTGGTAGAAAACCTGTGAGATATATATATGTAGATATTTATATATATATATATATATGCTCAGAACAGAAAGTTAAACCCTTACCAAAAAACCCCCCCTGCATTATCTAGAAAAGAAAGTGTCCCATATTTCAACTATAAATGTTAAAAATGCATGACAAAATTGCAGCAATAAAACTTTTGGCAATAAACCTGAACACCATATAGATTAATGCACTTCTGTTATACATTTTGTGGGGAAAAAAGAAACCATAGAAAAGAAAAATGTCTTAATATGAGAATGTATCCATAGTTAAGGATGGTTAGGATTTTTCATTACAAGCTTGTGGGAGTTTGTGGGGGTCGTGGGGTTTTTTGTTGTTCTTTTTTTTGTTACTTTTGCTATATATGGGTAATATATATTTTTTTATATATGGGTTACTTTTGCTATATAAATTTCATAAAGTGAGAGACTGCTTAACATCAGCATCTGTAGTGAGGTACCCAATATAGATATTGAGATTTAGCACTTGCTTTTCTTCACAAGGAAACAAAAGAAACAGAAAAAAAAATCAAAATTTAGAGATGTTGACTTTATTATCACTGAAATTCAGTCAGCCACTCTGAGAAAAGAATTCCTGTGGGATAAATTTGGCCATATTTCTGCTGATTTTTTGATGAAGAGCAACGTGGAAAAAGAAATCTGCTGCATAATGCATTTCAGATTGATAATATAGCCCTTACTGAAATCAGGGATTTGTGTCTTTCCCATCCTCCATCCATTTTTCATTAAGATTGGACTCTAAACCAGAATCTAAACCAGTTTCTCATGGTGACCCTTGACTTTTGTGGTCATTGCCTTTGGTTTATGGTTAGTTTATCTGTCTAGATCACCTGAGTTCATGGTGCTTGCCCCACTGCTTGCTCTGCCTTATTTCCTTTACAAGTATCTTCTCACACACAGATATTTTATACTTTAAAAGGTTTCAGGATTTTTAACAAATCGTAGGAATCTCTAGGTTACTTCCTTTACATGCTTGCGTGTATTTCATAGCAATTTTGAAAAATAAATGTGAATGCCAATGATAACTATGTATTTAATTGCTTTTAGCCTAGAGGGTAAAAGGAAAGAATTCTTTTCACCTAAAAAATTTAAATAAAAATCTAAGTATTTTCTGTTTTCACCTGTTGCTTCTTTTTGTGCCAAAGACCTAACAAATCATTGTGGCACCTCAAAAGTTATAAGAGCAAAATTCTCGTTTTTAAAATGCTGTGAACATTGACCTAAGGACTCCGAAACACAGAAGAAACAGCAATTTAAGTACATTTTTCCCTGAAGAAGAAATGAAAATTGTTATGTCAAGCCTAGAGACAGACAGAGAAAGAGAATTTAGAGACAGGGCAACAATATATGTGCACTTTTCAGGTCCAAAATGCTTTAGTAGACATTATTAATGTGTCTGTCCAGTTCCTCCTGTCTAGAATTGGGATAAGCTTAAGGTCTAAGATTTGTTTCTAGTTACCAGGGCACTGTATCTCTTCTGCAAATTCTTAACATAAAACTCCTGCAAGTCTCCAAATTGCCCAGTGAATGTGCAGGATCCAGCCCTGGGTATTGATTTTGTTGGTCGAACCTACAACGCCTGCCAATAAACTGCAACAAAATGAACTGTATGTCATTATGGGGAGAGATAAGGGGGGAAAAAAGGAGAATTGTGTACTTTATTACAGAACTTGCTAAGCACCCATCCAGCATTTCAGGCCGGTGGAACAATAATAGCTATTTTCAGCCCTTCGTTGGAAACTAAGTTCGAGTACAGAGTGGTGAGCCTAATCTCAGCTCAGTTGCCATTTAATCTTTGGAGTCAAGCAATAAGCACACCGATCGGTTTAAATTTGAATCTCTGGACTATCTGACTGAAAATAATCCATCATAAAAGAGACTTTCATGCCAGAGAAAAGGCTTCAAAACTCTCTAGCAATTGCAGGAACCAAAGAGCTAACAGGCAGCAATTTTTATGCACTCAAGGGGAACAAATGATGGCAGTCACTTTCCACTGAATCAAGCAGATATTTATAGGAGGGGAATTTTTTTGTGGTTTTACTTTTTATATTCCAGTAATGCAGTGTTAATGGATGGCAGGTGGACATCCAAGCTAAAGTTTTTCTCGTGTTTTTAATTAGAAGATACACCACAGGTTGTTGGTGCTGCGTCTTTCCTGGCTTGGCGACCCTTGAAATCTCGGGATGAAATGAGTTACCTGTCTCTGTTGGAGCTTGGAGGAGATGTTTGGATGATTGAGCCTCCAGAAGAGGTGGCACAAGAGGCAGAAATAGTGCCTTGGAGTATAATTGCATGGCATTTGCAGCCTGACTTGAGAGCCATGCTAGCTGTAATCAGAGAAGCTATTGATTCTGTAAAGACACATTGCTGCGTTGTATTTCAAGAAATAAAATTACCTGGCCATTAATAGAGCTGGTGCTGCCCCAGATTGTTGTGCAAACTGAAGTCTGCATTGATTCTTAACAACATTTTGTTACCCAGTAGACTGTGTAGTTACACATATTTGCGTGATATGGTTTTGGGGGAAAGAATTGCACTATGTGTTAAAAATATTTTGGTCTTACATAGAAGTAAGAGGCAGTTTCAGCCTTTCACCAGGGTATTTCTGCATTGCATATTCATTACTTGGCTTGCATACATTGAAAGTTATCTGGTTTAAACACAAAGATTCATTTTATCCTACACATAATCGGGCCTCCTTTTTCTCCCTCTGGCAGAATGTTTGTTTCCTCCGGAGGAAATTCAGAAAACTCTGCGAGTAATGTGTTTAGACAACCAAAGATCTTACTGTGACAAATTCTCTTGTATGAAAAACACATATGAAACACTGATTCTATAAGTGATTATCCATTTCAGTATTTGATACTGCAATATTTACTAAACGAAGCTATCACAGAGACTAAAAGTAGAAAGCCATTTTCATTTACAAATGATTTTTCCAGTACATAGTCTTGTAATTTTTTAATAACAAAATCATGCCAGGGAAAATAATAATAATTCAAAAACTGCCTCAAATCAACTGATAGCAAAATTAAATGCAAGGAAATAAGGCAGTATATGCTAAAATTTAATTAAAATGAAAATGATATAAGATGTTACATTACTGCTCAATTTTAAAAGAATGGTTGTTTTTCAAAAACACTAACATGAAAATCTGGTCTTGCAAATTAGTTTCAACTCATGGCTATGAAACTTATTTTCTATTTCCTGTAATGGATAAGGAATGCTACCATTCGGGGGTACTGGTTAAATGTAAAAACAAGCTTCTTCATTAGAAAAAATTTCTTTTTTGTTTATTCATAATATTACTTCTTTACTATAATTCAATGCCACTTTATTAAAATACTGTGAAGCTAAAACTTTACCATCTATTCCATATTTATGTTGTAACTTAGAGTGTTTCTCAGTCCAAAGTTCATCTGAAATTTGTGAAAGCGTAAATAAAAGAGGGTAAATCATACACTGAGCCTTAAACATTCTTGAAACATTATTATTATTCCAAATATTTTTCAGCAATAATAATTCCAAATATCTTTTTCCAACAGCTATTGAATTGGAAGATACGAATTTTTTGAAGGGCAGTTTTATTAATGTGCTTTACATTAGAAAACTGTGGAATAGGTGGAATAAAAAGAAGAAATAAATAGAAGAAAGATTACAGTTCTGTGGACTGCACTCTTATATAGACAGCAAGGGTATCTTTTGATTCTCAGCTTTAATGTACTGAAATAGTGAACAGAGTATAAATTGAATTCTACATCCTATCCTGCAGTGCAGGCGAGAGCATTAGAAATAACTTTGGCAGTGAGAAATTAAGTTGGATGTTGTGGTTTCACTTCTAAACAAAGACAAATACAAAGACAAATAAATAAGTAATTCTGGTTTGGAAGGGAGTACCTTGCCAAGTATTAAATATTTTTTTCAGCTCAAAGAACTGCCGCAGAGCAGGTCAGCAGAGAATGGACCCCAAAGGCTGAGCTGCAAGGGGAGGTGGGATGAAATGATGTCCCAGCGCCTGGGGAGCAGTAGGATGGGTGTTCACCCTTGGCAGGCAGCACAGGAAATCCCATCTGCTCATCCAGCCTTTGCTGCCAGCATCCCGCGGAATTTATTTTTGTTTTGTAAACCAGACCTTCCCCTATCCCACCTCCACTGCAGGCAGCAAGTCAGCAGCAGCTTACCGTGCTAATTTAAGATCTGAAAAACCACTGGTAATCTTCTGGGATCTAATTAACAATTCACCTCTGGAACCATCTCTGCAGGTACCACAGGTGGCTAAATGTTGCAAGAAGCAGACCCTACATTTGGAGTTTGGTTATAAACTGAAAAATAATACCTGTTTATTCTCCAAATATCCGACAGAGAGCATGAGAGGAAACAGGATAGTGGTGCTGTAGTAGACTGGTCTTTGATCTGGCCTGATACATCTGTTCATTCAGCCTTCAGTGCACGAAAGGGAAATCATCACAATGGGCAGAGCAGCTCCATGCCTTTTAGGATTTAAAGTGCTAAACATCAGTAACTTTTACTCTTTTAAATCTCTCTGACTTGTTTTTAGAAAACACTTAGTTTTTTGGGGTTTCTTTACTCTAGCTTTGATTACTGTAGAATCACAGAATCATGATCACAGAATCATGTTGGAAAGGACCTTAAATCTCATCCAGTCCCACCCCTTGACACGGGCAGAGACACCTCCCACTGCCCCAGGGTGCTCCCAGTCCAGCCTGGCCTTGGACACTTCCAGGGATACAGGGGCAGCCACAGCTGCTCTGGAAAACTCTGCCGGGGCCTCACCACTCTCTGAATGAAGAACCTTTTCCTAATATCTATCTAAATTACCCCATTTTAGTATGAAGCTTACTGTTATTTGTTTAAGGCTGTCGGCAGCAGATATGCATGACATGTTTACTTGCCATTTATTTCCCTTGAAAGAAGCTTTTGGATCAATATACTGGGTTCTTATTTCAGACTTGAACTGGAAAAAAAATGCATTAAGAATGCATTTTATTTGCAAAAATGTCCTTAAAATCTTATCCACTTGGGTTTTGACAGTTATTGTAGTGCACTAAGACATTGGAACACTGAATGTTTTGAGAAATGCTGAAATTTTCCTTTCAGAGTAGCTTAAAAATTGAATAAGAGAATTGACCCTCTTCCCAGTCATATCTATTGTTTGTTTCTTCTCCTATGCCAGGTACACACAGTTTTAAATTGAAAACATTTTCACAGGCCAACCTTTTATTCCTTATATTTTGCCGACATTAGGTGGCAAATGGTTGAGAAAAAAAAGCAAAACAGTAAACGAAAATAAACACATAGACCTTAATACCTGTTCCAGCTAAAACACAGATTAGGGTGACACTATTTCTTCAGTGAAGACAGTTAAATACAGACACAAAAGAAAGTCTAACTTGCAGGGTTCTGCTGGGGAGAGGCAAGAGACAACATCATGTATGAGGCCGAGTTGTCTGATCGATTGAGAGGAGATAAGAAAATATAAATTACACCATAGGCAGAAAAAAATCTGTGGGCTAATTTTTTCATGGGAGCACCTCATCTCATGCTTGGAAATGATGGGAATTAACTCAGGTATCAAGAAATTCTCTAAATGGGCTAATCTTGGCTTTTTCATTGAGTAGAAACATAGTCCTTCAGTGTTCTAGTTGAATTCAATACGGCTATTTGAGCAATCGAATAATACCCAGCATGAGTCAATGTGAGAGGTTCTGGCTTAAGAAAAAACAAGCTATAAATCATGGCAAATGATCTCATTAGAAATCAAACTCTAGCTGCTGTTCAACAGAATGGTTGCAAAAGCGAGGTAGAAAAAAAAGGAGGGAGGAGGATTATTAAGGATTCTGAAAAGGAATTTTTCAAAAACAAGCAAGGAAAAATAAGCGACTCACAAATCATCATGCCACTGTTGCAGCAGATTCCTCTAAGAATTTGACTAGCAAGAATTCCAAAAGACAGCCTGTATTTTGATTAGTATATGGTCTTAAGAACATTGCCTTGAAGTTTCCCTTTGTTTGGAAAAATATATATACTTCCCCCATTTGTTGAGGTTATTTCCGTGTCCTGGTCACCAAGGCAGGCATGGTCACTGAAGCCAGTTTTGCAGGTCAGAATTAGTCACTGGAAAATTATATATTTTCCCCAGAACACAGTTTATTTTATATCAGGACATATGCTACCAAAGCTAGGGTACTGTGACATATAATCATCTAGAAGGAGGAAAACCATTATAAAAAATAGTAGTGCATAAAGGACAACAGCTGTCAACAAAGGTGCATTTACTGATAAATCAGCCAGCCTATTTTCAGAGCTATACTGAAGCATTAAAAAGTAATTTAGGCAGTCAGTGAACTGCTTTAAGTGCTGGAACAAATTATTTAGCATTCCAAGCCTCCAGAAAAACTTTGCACTTGATTCTCTGTGAAAAAAACCCAAAACAAATAACAAACCCAACACCACCAAAATTTAATAGTGTGAGCCAAACCCCACTAAATTAAATGGGAGGTTTTTAGTTCATTTCAATGACCTCAATTTGAAAATAAACTTTTTGGTGAATTGGTTTTTTATTTTTATTTTTTAATACCACTACTCCCCCAGTAATTGAAAATGCCCCTCTTAAGAAAAGCTTTCGGCATTAATGAGGTAAGTGTGGATTGCTTTAAAAATACAGCCTGGGACTCAGTTAATTCTGTCATGTGAGATTACTGACCACTTGTGGGTTAAACTTATTTTATGATCATCTGTGCGAGAAGGATCAGGCCAGAAACAGCAAACACGTTTCATGGAGTCATAGAATTGTTTGGGCTGCAAAGGACCTTAAAACTCATCCAGTTCCACCCCCTGCCATGGCCAGGGACACCTTCTACTAGACTGGGTTGCTCATCTACCTTGCAGTGTTTCGTAAAACTGTGGTAGTGTGATACCATTCCAAAACACTTTGGGAGAAAAACACATCATCTGGCACTATGGAGAATTTTCCCATAGGAAAAGCGCAACATTTCCAGCTGTAATAAACTAAGATAAGGAATTTGATCTACAGTCTTTTCCAGTGTGTGGCAGGGACCACTTCATTTTACTAACAGGAAACTTCACCTTTAAAATCCCACCTCTAAAACACCACCTCCCACATGCAGCCAGCAGGACAAGGTGAGTAAGCAAAAAAAAGTTGAGTTATTTCTAGGATGCAAACTTTCTGTCATTGGAAAATGCACTTGCACTAAAGCTGTTCCCAAGGAAGTCACTCCTGCGGGCTCATATGCAGAATTATTCAGCAGACACCCCATGGGTGTTTACCTGCACTGTGTGCCTGCTGCAGTGACTTCAGCTGCACACATTTTCCCCAGAACCAAGGCTGTCATAGCTTTGGAGACATAGGTCCTCATCTTATCCAAAGTCAGCATAGTAATGGAAGCCCAGGCTTATGCTACACGTCACAGCCTGGCTGAACAAGGCCAAGGGCAATTCAGCCTTGTTTTCTACTTATTTTAAAACACCTCTCAGATAGGAAACATTTGATCTGTGCTTTATGGGATCGTTCCACTCCTGAATACTATGCTGGTCTGTGGATTTTTGCTTCTGCTGTTTCTTTTTTCTTCCTTTCTTCCTTCCTTCCTTTCTTCCTTCCTTCCTTTCTTTCTTTCTTTCCTCTTTCTTTCTTTCCTCTTTCTTTCTTTCCTCTTTCTCTTTCTTTCTTCTTTCTTTCTTTCTTTCTTTCTTTCTTTCTTTCTTTCTTCCTTTCTTCCTTTCTTCCTTTCTTCCTTTCTTTCCTTTCTTTCCTTTCTTTCCTTTCTTTCTTTCTTTCTTTTTCTTTCTTTCTTTCTTTCTTTCTTTCTTTCTTTCTTTCTTTCTTTCTTTCTTTCTTCCTTCCTTCCTTCCTTCCTTCCTTCCTTCCTTCCTTCCTTCCTTCCTTCCTTCCTTCCTTCCTTCCTTCCTTTTTCTTTTTTTTCCCAGTAAAAGATCAAAATAATATTGAAACACAAAGCAGAATTTCAGATCAAACGCACATTTTAGCAGACAGCCTTGCAAAAGAGCACTAAGGATAACAGCTTTTGCTGTTTGCTTCAGTGCTGCTCAGAGGCACATCATAAATTCTTGATTTCTGCCAAGCACAGAGAATTTTCCAGCAGCAGCTCACAAGAAATATGCCAAGGCCAGGGGCATTGCAGTACAAGGAAAATGAACATTTTAATAAAGAATAGGTTAGCCAATACTTCCATTGGTAACTATAGTAAAATATGAGGAGTCATTTTGCTGGTAGGAATGCTGAAAGAAATTTCAATTTACTTTGTCTACTGTGTAAAAGCACTAAGGCAATGACATAGGGCTATAATTTTTTTAAATGGCTAGTTTCTCATCCCTCGTAAACTCTGAATGTGTCCTGAAAAGGACGTACACATTCCTGCTGTGATGGGCAGCCTGCTCAGAGTGTAGAATCAGAGAATGACAGAAGGTTTTGGGTTGGAAGGGACCTTAAAGCTTATCCAGTCCCACCCCTGCCATGGGCAGGGACACCTTCCACTGTCCCAGGTTGCTCCAAGCCCCATCCACTCTGGCCTTGGACACTTCCAGGGATCCAGGGGCAGCCACAGCTTCTCTGGGCAATCTATGCCAGGGCCTCTCCAGCCACATTGTATGAAATATTCTCCTTATATTGAGTCCAAATCTTTACTTTTAGTTTAAATGCTGTTCTCTATTACTGGTATTCCACAGCATTCAATGATGATGACGATGATGGCAGCCCAAAAAAAGACAAGGTCTTTCCCAAATGCACTCTATGCCGGATGTCCCAGTCTGGCAAATTAAAAAATAACAAACAGGAGATGATTTGATCATGAACTGTAGAAATTTCAATGCAACCACCACTCATTGTTTAGATCTTCCTGCCTCAATCAACATACTCCTGGCAGCCATTTCCCCCTGGATGGTGGTAGAAGATGTAAAAGTGTGTTATAGGTGGTGATGCTAGAGGAGGAGGATAAAAGAAAATGTGTTTTCGTCTGCGATGAGATCCCATTTATATTCAATGGACTTTAAAGACTTTATTATAATTGCTGGACCAGGCTGCCCAAGGCAGTGGTGGCCTTGGACAAGGTCACCCAAAGCAGGGAACACAGGAACCCATCCAGGTGGTTTTGGAAAGTTTCCAGCGGGTGAGACTCCACAGCCTCCCTGGGCAGCTGTTCCAGGGCTCTGCCCCTCCATGGAGAGAAGTTCTTTTTCATGCTGGGGTGGAACTTGTTGTGGTTCATTTTATGGCCCCTGCTCCCATCCTGTCCCTGGCACCACTGAACAGAGCCTGGCACCATCCTCTTGGCTTTATTCCTCTTGTTCCAGCCAGGGCCCCTCCAGCTGAGGGAGCACTAGGATGGTCTTCAGAATATCCCCTCGCTCATCAGACCAGAGATATTAATTAAAAGGCTCCTCAGGCAGGTGGCTTTAGAAGTCCATACAGTCAGGGCTGGTTCAAGCACCAGGCAGGAGTTGCCAGCCCACAGTTTCACTGATTTTGGCCATCTTGGTCTTGATCCCAGCCAGCAGAGCACCTTGTGGGTCATCTCCTTGAGCAGGCTGGGCTCTGAGTTTGATACTGATAATACTGCAAAAAGTTGGAGGGTCAAGGGTTTCTGAGAATGGGTGGGCTTGGCTTCCACCTCTTTTTCTCTAGGATTCCAGCAAGGGTCTTCTCTATCAAATCTCCTCCTCTTTCTCTCCCTTCTCCTCCTCCACGGAGTCATTTGCCTGCCCTTAGCTCTGCTCTGACAGGCAGTCTGGCCTCAGGCAGGAATGCTGATACTACGGCAGGAGGTTGGAATGTCCAGGGTGGGCTCTGCTTTCTGCTGCCTTTCTCATTACAGTTTCATCAAGGCTTTTCTCCACTAACTCTCCTCCTCCTTCTCTTCCTCCTGACTCCTGGCTGCCAGCCCCCGGCCCTGATCCAGTGCTTGGCCGTTGAGCACAACTTTGCTCTTGCGTTGGTCACAGAGATCCTCTGGATGGAGGAGCCATTCGGGATCTCCATCGGCTGCCCGAAAGGACACAGCAGGAGAGGTCAGCAGGGGGGACCTGCAGCTGACACCTGCAGTCCCTGTGCCCCCAGGCCATGCTGAGGCTCGCCTGAAGTGCTGGAGAAGATCCAGCCATGTGAAATTGGGGAATCCTGCCAGTTCCATCCCTCCATGCTCTGCCTTCACCAGCACTGGTCAGCGACAAAGAAGCATTTGGGGCTGTGGAATGGGCTCCTGCTGCGTAGAAAATCACAGAATCCTGTAGTGGTTTGTGTTGGAAGGGACCCTTGAAAGTCATCCATTTCAAATTTCTGCCATGGTCAGGGATGATTCCAACTAAACCAGATTGCTCAAAGCCCTGTCCAACTTGACCTTGAATGCTTGCAGGGATGGGGCATCTCCCACCCTTCTTAGAATCATGGAATGGTTGGATTGGAAGGGACCTTTATTTGTCATCTAGTCCAGCATCCCTGCCACAGCTGGACATCTTCAACTAGATGAAGTTTCTCCAACCTGCTTCCAATCAAGTGGCCTTAAACAAATCCAGTGATAGACAAATAGAGGGATTTGGGTAGGAAGGCAACTTTCAAGGTCATCGAATCCAACTCCTGGCACTGGTCAGGGACAATTCCAGCTACACCATGTTGCTCTAAGCCCCATCCAACCTGGCTAAATCTAGACATAATTCACATTTTCTGGATATTGAAATAACTGAAGGCAAACCACCTTTTCTTCTTCTTTTCTTTTTTTTTTTTAAGGTTTTCTCATCTCTCCTTGGCTGTCTACATGATAATGAGAAAAAAATTAAACCATGGAGCAATGGAAAACAAGATGTGTCGTGATTCCTGTTTCTGCAGGTCTTGTTTGCTCTGTGCACTGGTAAGCAACACAACGTAAATCTGCAAAGTGGGCTGTAAATTAATTAGCCATCATGGTGAACCTGTAAGAGTCCTTTACAGCATGAAGTAAGAGCAGCTTAATTGTATGCAATAAATACATCTATGTCAATAATTTATAGTAATCAGTTAACTTGATAGACTTTGTCATTTGTGTTTATGAGGTGTATCATGTTGAGGGTCATGGTGAGTTTCCATCATGCTGGATTTTACACTGGAGAGGGGTTTGTTTGTATACATGGTAACCCACACTGAAATGTCTAGATGTGGGTATTTTCCTCCCTTTCCTTGTGTCTCAGCTGGTCATCTAAACAGTGAGGCTCCTTGGTGGGGTAATAGTCATCATTCATAATGCAATCAGAAAAAAATGATTCCAGCAACAGCCCTCTGTAGCTTTATACCTCATGCGAGAGATATCTATTCAGGAAATTAAAGTTGGACCCACTGGGTGACGCATTAGGAATCTTATCTTCTCAGAGTCACTTTATCTCAGAGTCTCTGCGGAAATGCTTCGAGAATATTTTCACAGGAACAGGGTCAGACTGTTGGAGAGGGATTGTTCAGACCATCAATACCCATGGAGCTTTCTCAGAGCTGTTGCACAGGAAGCCGTACCAAACTCTGTGATGGAGAACAATGCCTTGTTTTAATCTTCATTTCACACAGCATAAGTTCCTGAAGTAGAACTGGTTTCTTGATATACAGGCCATGATAGACATTGCCTCAATGGCTAAGGTAGTAACTCCCCAGTGAATAAAATCTTAATTTCTCCAAATTGGACATTTCTTTTCAGGCTGGTGTTGATTTAAACTCATTTATCATTTTGCGAATGCAATCCATTTGGGTTTTAACGCACAATTAGAAATTAGCGATACTGCAAATGGGTTTTTTGGTCTCCAAGTGTGAGCTTCTGTCATGCCTGATTTAGGATGCTGTTGCTGCACCAAGAGGCATGCTATGCTAAAAGTCATGAACCAGATGTCTCCTTGCTGGTAACATGGGAATCAGATGCCTCTAACGCACTATATCCTGCAATATGGTTTAGTGTTGATGCCAACACAACACCGCCAATGGAGCAACAGTTCCATAAAATTCCTATCTATGCACTAATGCAAAAAAAAAATTGTTTCTCTAAAAAAGTATCGTTTCTCTAAAATAAGTAAATGCAACAACCTTCAGTTTACAGAGCAATGTTCGAGAAACAGAATTGTTACTGATTCGCCAGAAGACTGTAGGAAAATTACCTGCCTTAAGCACAATTTTCTCTTCCTGTGCGGGTGAAAACAACCAGAAAACACACCTTTTTCAGCAATATTTTAACAATTGTCTTAAAGATTGTAACAAATGTCATGTAGTGGTAAAGACATAAGTGAAAATGGAGAGAGACAATTTACAAGAGCATGTAGTGACAGGACAAGGGGGAATGGCTTCAAACTGACAGAGAGAAGGTTAAGATCAGATATAATAAAGAAATTCTTCCCTGTGAGGGTGGGCAGGCCCTGGCACAGGGTGCCCAGAGCAGCTGTGGCTGCCCCTGGATCCCTGGCAGTGCCCAAGGCCAGGCTGGACATTGGGGCTTGGAGCAGCCTGGGACAGTGGGAGGTGTCCCTGCCCATGGCAGGGTGCTGGAACAAGATGATTTTCCAACCCAGACCATTCTCCAATTCTATGAAAAATAATTATATTTTAACCTGGAGGGAAGATATTTATCGTATTAAAGAAAAAAAAAGAATGCCTTTCAAATTTTTTTTCTTCTTTCCTACTATATAACAGGGCCTGCACCTGGAAACTTCACCTTTTCTGTCTTCTGCACTTCACAGAGTAGAAGTAAAGAAATTACAAAACTAAAGGATTTTATTTAAGAAACAAAATGAAAACAAATTACGAGAAAGTGATACGGGCACCTTATAAAAAAATGATACCCAGAAAACCTCATCTCAGACAAAATGATGTGCATCTGGTTATGATGCAATATTAGAGGCATCTTTTTTACCAATCTTTAGCCTCACCTATGCTCTGTGCCCTTTTACAAGAGAATTTGTTGAATATAACTCCAGATTATGTAGCATTTGGGAATAAATGCCCTACTTTCAAACTAAGTGTAAGATGCCACCTAGCTCTCTTTGGAGAACTGTTACCTTTGTTTCCCAAACTCTTGAATAGAGACAATAAGTAAAATGAAACGAAACGAAACGAAACGAAACGAAACAAAACAAAACAAAATAAAATAAAATAAAATAAAATAAAATAAAATATCCCACAAACACACAAACAAGAAAAACAAACCAACTAACAAAAACCTCCTTTGATTTACCATATTTTTCCCTCAGAATCAGGCAAGATTAAAGTAAACTTATTTCAGCAAAGACACACTTTCTCTACCAGTTCAACTGTCAAATGCTTAGTTTGATACTTAGGAATGGGAATCAATAAAGTCATATAATTCAGTAATTCATGTTAATTATCCCTCACTTATTCCATCACTTTGCACCAAAAGATAATATTTATGTAGCTCAGATCAGCATGATCACCCATGGCTTACAATGATTTTCCTATTTTAGATGTTAACTGTAGCAGACCCTTGATAAATTAAAGTGTATAGCACAATTACTTAGAATGTGACACTAACCATAAGCAGTTTCCAAGCTAATTTTAGGCATCCATAAATTCCACAGCTAGAGCAAAGCTCAGGTTCATACTGCAAGAGCACTTAGTCTGCTAAAGACAGAAATTAGACCAGATACTGCATAAATCAACAGACTTCTCTGAGCTAAATGAAAATAGCACAGTTTACCCCAGCTGAGAATGTGGCTTAGCAACCCCAAGATTTTTTTAACAACAAAAACCAAACCAAAACAAAACAAACAAATTAAAAATAGGAGCTATAAATAATAACAAACGAAACTACCCCAAAACCAAAGCAGCTGAAATAGAAAAATACTGCTGTGTCTGAGCCAGAGGATGGTTGTGTCCCTCAAACAGCTTTTATAAATCTTATATCTAAGAGGCAGTGGTTTCATTGACCAGGAGTATCAGTTCTGTATACTGAAAAAAGCATTTGCAATAATGTAAGTGAAAGGAAGGGGATTTTTTTTTTCCTTAGGAATATAAATAGATTTTCATGAACAGGGAAATGTAATAAAAAGGAGCAAATGTGTGGGGAAGGGTGGAATGATAGGGCTAAAATGAATCAGCACAAATTAATCAGAAATAAGAGAACTCCTTGGGAACTGCAACTGAAACATCAAAAAGCCATCAGATCAGGAGACACCAAGGGATGAACACAAGGAGGGATGTGCCAAGAATTGTGACTGAAGAAGATTTTAGGCGCTGTGGCTTGCAGAGCCCAGAAAAACAAACAAACAAAGCCAGGAGAATCTGCGAATGTCTATGATATCCTTTCTGAATAAAGACTTTTACGGTACCAGAAGTGATTATTGATCACTGTGCTTAAATCAGCATTCCAGTGCTGAGGAGTTTGCAAGCTGCAGTGTGGAAATGCAGACTGAGGTGCTGGTCGAGCTCTGGGTGGGAGCCCAAGCAAAGAGGCCGTGAATGCCAACCCTTGCACAAGAAAAGGCTTCCTTAGCAGCAGTCAGAATTTAATTTGATCTGATAATCAGCACCTGTAAGTAAGTAGTCAGAGAGCAATCTGCTCTCCTTCATGTGTACACTACAGGTGAGGAAATGCAGAGCTCCCTAAAACTCTGCCAGTGCACAGGTGTGGGATTTCACACTCAGGTAATCTAAGGAGGAAAAAAAAAAAATCCCAACATGGATTGAAGTAAGGCACAGAGGAGGGGAGGCAGAAAGGGAAAGTATTCCAGGAAGTTCTCTAGTGGTGGCTTATAAGCCTAGTATAAAATTTTATTTTACATTATTTTTTAACTTTAACTAAAATTATATTTTGTATTATTTTTTAACTTTGCATTAAGGAATAACACCTGCAAAGTCCTGGGGATACTTGCAGTCACTTAGTTTATTTTCTATTAACAGAACATGAGGGGTTTTATAACCTCTTAAAGGGCAGCCCATATATATTTTGCAGAAGCATATCTCAGGGAGAAATACAATGTAAAGTCAATTTGTGTGTTTCTCTGCATTCATCGCCTTTCAGCAACAAACCCTGCTAAAAAATAAAAGGCCGTAATTCAGCTGAAATTAAACTCTTAGGGCGCCCCCACAAATGTTGACTTACATGCAGGTGTTCTAAGTAGCACAATTATCTCACACCCTGCATCCCTGCAACATCCTCGTGATGCAGTGGCTTGCAGAATAAAAGATGAGTGGAAGCCTTGATCCCTTAAACTGTCCTCACTGCACCTGTGTGCTGTTTGTCTGTCCTTAACCCACCAGAGTCCTGCCCTGCAGACACGGCTCTTCTGGTCTGGCATGCTAAACTACCTGGCCTAAACAGACCTCCACTGCTTTAAGGTGTCACCTGCCTTAGAATTTTCCATATATTCTGACATTTACTGTTGGCTATAAGGGCAAGCTGTTCAGGCAGGTGAAAAATAAGTCTGTGAATGTGCTTATAAATCCTTTATGCTTAATAAAAAAAAATAAAGAAAAGCTTAGTGCATAGCTATGGCAATAAACAGTCCTGAAGGATCACGAAAATAAAGGAAATGTAAGTAGAGAATTATTTCTTTGACCATGAATGCACACGGCAACACATAACAAAAAAATGAAAAAAACACTTGTATTGAAGATGCATCCGACTGGGTGACTGCAAAACAGTGTCAGGACCAACATCCTTGTTCATCTGAAAGAAAAAGCACATAGCTTTAAGAAAAGATTGCCAAAGACATTAAGATCAGAGATGCCTGAAAGATCAGCTGTGAAGGGTCTACTCATGCAATAGACTTTCTAGAACAAGACACTGGGTAAGAACACGAGATTGCCAACGTTGTAGAAAATATACAAGTCAACATATCACAGATTAAAGTAAATAATTGAATAAATAAGGAAAACAAGCAAAGCAAGCCCGAACAGGAGTCCGAAGCTTTTTTTAAGTGGGAAGCGCCAAGTTAAGGATAAGGAATAACATGTCTGGAAAAGATCTTTAGTCACTGGTATTTGATATTTGTTTTTATCACATTTTCTGAAAGGAAAGGTCTGTGGGTTTTTCTGTTGCCAAGAGTCTCACCTGGCCAGCTACACCAAACACTGAAGAAGGTTTGGATTTATTTGCCATCGTTTCCATAAATGCCATAGCCTTGGTACAGACAAATGCCTTCTCTCAGCAATCAGGCAAAGAAATGCTCTGAGGAAGGAGTGTGTAGCTTGTAAAACACGTGCAAGAGCCTCAGTCATTAAGAAAAAGGAATGAACATGAGAAAAAAGCTTCATTCTTCACCAAAATGAAGGTTAGCAATTGGATAGGAAAAAACCCCCAACTTGTAAGTTTAATCAAGAATTTCAGCCATGGTTGTCCACAATAAATATTACATTTAATTCTGTTGTTTTCATTTCTCCTATTTGTTACTTGAAAAACAAGTTCTAGGAGATATTTACGTGGTACTTCTCATGGTAGATTACAAAGATACTTTGCCAGTTAGAGCCTACATGCATATCTACAAAGGCCAAGGGTGATCTCTGCTCAGGACACATTTTAAACTGTCGTATTTTACAGCAATTAGAATAACATAAAACAATGTGTCAACTTTCTGAATTTGTGTGGTCTTCTTGTTCATAAGGTGATGTTGTGGTCTTATTAACCATAGGCTAATTTTTTGTCACAATCCACTAGATTCTAAAACATCAATAAGTAGATGTTTTGAAGTCCTGTGTCCACTTTTATTTCTTGCTGTTTGCCTGTGGAGAAGTTAGCAAAACTGAAAGAAACGTTGCCAAAAGGCAACCTTCTCAAAGAGAGTGGAGGGAGGCAGCACAGCTGCAACAACAGGATGTGGAGAGAGAACACTAAATAGTTCATCTGTTTTATGGAACCTGAATGGACCCACCAGGTACGAAAACCTGAGCCTGGAGAGCAGAGCCACCACAGCGGTGCTCCCGCAAGGCTGCCAGCCGCTTCCACGGGTTCTGCGGTGGATTTGTGAATAATTGAAGGTAGCAACTGCATGGTTCAGCTCTTAGCCTTCACGTTGCCTGGACTGACACAATGAAATATCCCTCTGGAGAGACTTGAGGGAGTTAGGAAAGCGCACTGCTCCCCATGCCTGCTTGCAATTTTTCTATCTCAAGGGCTTTGCACAGGTGATTTACAATACATTATGCACACATTGTGTCAGGGCTGTGAGACTCCAAACGATATTATGCTTCATAAGCTGCATTGCAACAAGCAATCAGAGATGTTAAGTCATCCATTTTAGAGCAGATTTATAGAGAAATAGTCAAGTCCTGGAATTAAGCTCCTTGGCACTACAGTTTGAGGACGAGACGAGCAAATGCGGAAAATGTGCATGAATAATGTAGAGTAACAGGCCAAACGTAGTTATGGACATTTCAAAGACTGGCATGGGACTGTTTGCCAGTGATGGGGGGAATCAAGTCATGTGGGGAGAGCTTTATTCCAACAGTGGTCCAGTGGAGCAAGGGGGTATTGCTCAAGAAGACCAGGGGAAGCAGCTTGAGCTTTTCTACTCCCCTTCGTAAAATTACATGGACAGTTTTTCAGGTCTTGCTCGCTTGGTCAGCAGCAGCAGAGGTTGGTGCTGCAGAAATCTTACCCATTTTGTGTCAGGAACATCCCCTCTTTGTGTACGCTGACTTTGCCCACTGCACCTACAGTGTGTTTTGCCACACACACAGACTGCAGGGAGGACAATCCCAGCCTGGCCACCTGGGTCAGATCCAATGCAGCCCCAGAAACACTGAAAATTGTTTCACTGTCCGATTCTGGGACAACAACAAAAAAAAAAATATATTAGTGCTACCAATGACACCAACCAAATTTAAAAAGTTCATTTCCTAAGGCAACTTCTGATGGGGAAAATGATGACATGGTTCAGGATTCAGGATTTACACGAAGAAGCAATATAATTGGTCTAAGGCAACAGGCACCTTTACAGCCAGCTGTTACTGGAGCCTAAAATCTAAACCCTAGATTTGTTTGGACAGGCTTTACTAAGCAGACACCCTGGGAGAAATTCGGCTGCCCAGCATGGGTGTTTGGTGTCACTGTAGATGTCCCAGATGCAAAACCTTAGTGCAGGGGTAGCAGATAATTCCTGCAACCTCAGGGTTGCACTACACTACCTAAAATCGTTCTTCGTACCTGTATTTAAACACTAAAATCCTGCTCACAACTATGCAAACAGGACTTGATGAATAATCCCTACATAAAGTCTTTCTCAATAAGCTATCTCAGTCTTTCTTTTTTTTTTTTTTTTATTTTTTACTTTACAGTGAACTTGAATGGGAAAACAGACTAAAATGCAAGATGAGGAATTATAATCAGATAACTTGGCACACTGTGTTTAAATAATAACTTATAAATTGGCATAACAAAAGAAAACACTTGGAGCATCTAATTTTATTCTTGTGGTAATTGAAAGCTGAAGAATAATGGGGTATTATAATGTAGGTTTAGGTTATAAATCTCAATTCTTATGTATTTTCAGTTGTCACTATTTTTCCCATAATTCAACTGTTTCAGATTCTTGAAAATTACAGTAACTTGAAATGGTTTTGTCCAAGAAACCCAGGTTTGTGATGTCAACCTGTACATACTCATGTCAGGGAACCATAGAATTGTTTGAATTGGAAGGGATCTTAAAGCTCAACTTTTTCCACATCCTGCCGTGATCAGGGACACCTTCCACTAGACCAGGTTGCTCCAAGCCCTGTCAAAAATAATAAATTTATCTGTGCATATGTATATGTGTGTGCACACTTATGTAGTATACACATGACAATATGTACAGGTTTTCCCTCATTAGGTATTATTAATTATTCATATTGTATCTATATTTATTTATTTATTTAAATAAATTTTATTTTTAAATATTATATAAATAAATATATATATTTATATATAGGGAGAGAGATATATATCCTTGCATGTATAGTAATGTGGGTTTGAGGTTGAAAAATGAACTCTATTTACAGATCTGATGGCATTTTACTCTCACAATATCTGGCTGAATGAGCACTGCCGTCTGCTTTGGTGTCACCATCCAATTTCCTGTGCCACAAGCCATGCTTCATAGCCCACATCCTCACAGTCATCATGTTCATATTATCTTTAAGACCTCTGCCAATGCCCTGAAATCGTATTTGCAAGGGTTGCATCACTCTTAGTATTGTAATAACATAAAGGCTAAATTCTGGATCCGGAGTTACGAGCGGAAAACTGGAATTTGTTATCAGAGGGGAGGCTGACCCGGAGGTGCAGGATTTTGTAAGAACTATCCTGATCTTGTCATTTCCCTCTTCAGCTGTAAAGGAACACAAAAATATGGAGAGCAGCCTGAGCCAGAGAGGGGCTGGTTCTCAGCAGCAGAGCTTGTGTTGGCAGAGTGCTGCGGCGCTTCAGGTTCCGAGCGAGATCCATTGCTTCAGCCCACTTGCTAATGCCACCTCCTTGTTTCATAAAGCCAAACCTTGCTGTTCTAACAAGTGCCACTCTAATTTGCAGCATCATGGACCCCCAATGGCGCTCTCTCAGAAATCATGGGCACAAAGGGGTTTACACTGAGGATTCTGTGGCAGTGTGAAAGGGCTTTAATATAAATGTAATTGTGGCGGAATGGTTTTAGAGATTCTCAGTGTGAATATCGGTCACATGTATAATTTATATATTCATATTCATGATTTAGTTTCTCTTTCTTCCACTGCTTATGTTTCCTGTTCAGACCATGAGTTTTGTTTCTTTTTTTCTCCACCATGCAAGTGGAATGCACTCAAAGCACCAGTGACATGGATTGTCTTAAAGGAATTTGGGGTAAGGTCCAACGGGGGAAGACTGGGAAGTGGGAACTCAGAAAAAGACTTCAGATTTATGTTTAGAGGTGCTTAGGGGAAAGTGCAAACTCTTTTAGTGGTATTCATGGGTCTTGTTTTATTTTCTTCCTTTCCTCACTTTCCTTGATATTTTGTTCACAAGCTTTATTTTGACACCAATATATTAGGATAGGGGTTGTTTTGGGTTTTTTTTAAAGTAATAAACATTGAAGGACTGTCAATCATTTCTTGCTCAACAATATCTCAAGGAATTGCTGTGTGATAGGTAACAAATCATCTAAACATTGCACATCTCTCCTCCCTTTAAACTGTGGAATCAAAAGAATGTGATGGATTTGATTTTGTTTTCTGCCTTTGCCAAAATGTAAGAAAGCTACTCCAAGAGTGCTCCTCAGGGTTCATGTGGCAGCATATTTGCTTTGTCCAAAGATCACACATTTAATTTATTTTTGGCTTTGTAAATTCTCATCACATTATCTCTGCCCTGTTCTTAACAACATTCTGATCACATTACTCTTTCAACTTCCAGCATCGATACTGCTTTTATTTTTACCTCTGCATTGCCCGTTCCTGCTTATTAACATCTGAATGTTGCTTCTCATTTACAATAAAAACTTTAATTTGCTTTCTTATTTCACCTCTGACATTCCCAGGGCCCATCTCTATCTGGCACCACACGCTTTCTTGGAAGTATTTCTTAAAGGTCTATTGCAGCAACTTATTTTATTTGCAGCTTTAATATCCATGCAGCAGCTTATGCAGTTGTTTTAATTTGATCTCTTTTCATAAAGAGTTTCACTGATATTTAATTTCTCTTAATTTGATAAAGTAGTCTAATTTTATTACATGCTTCATGGCATAGTTTCCCACCTGTTCTCTGTTTTCTCCTCAGGACCACATCAAATGGAAACACAATGAGAAAACACAAAAGATTAACTCAAAGATTAAAACCAAAACAAACAAAAAATTACAAATTATTATCATTGCCTTTTAGACCAAATTTTTTTTTAGGGTTATTTGGTTTGCATTCAACAGCAGGACTTACCATCACAGTTTCAGTCCTCTAAGAGGTTCAGTACCTTCCACTTGAGTTAATATCAGTAAAAAATTTGTGAACTTAATACCCCCAGTGGGGACACTTAGCATCACAGAGGAATAAAGTAATTAGCAGTGAATCCGTCATGTGAGAAAGAGTTAAGTGACAAAAGTTTCCACAGAGGTGACGGCAACGGTGAACATTCTTATGGTCTTTAAAATCTTTAGTTTTCCCAGTGTGGGCCTTCTGGATATATTCAACTCCCTCTGCAAGTACTTAAATCATAAAAATGCAGATGAAAATTGAAATCGAAGCACATAACAAAGGAAAACAAATCAGCAGGAATTAGTCACTGAATTCAGCAGAACATAACACGGCCTGAAGTGGAATTATCCAGCATCAGGTAACAGGATACTCTTAAAATAAATGTTTTCAATCCTCTTCTAGTTGGCTGCTGGACACCGGGCAAATTTAACCACAAATACTTTGTAGCAATTATAGTTTATAATTATAATAGCCACAATGAGATCTTTTTGATAAACTGCTAATAGTTTCCTAGAAAATCTGCAAGAAGTTACTGTTTTTTCTGCCCCCAGCACTTCCAAACCAGTCACTCTCAGAAGCTTCTCCAGGACCTCATCCTCGCAGACGTGCCTGTAATTCCTGCACCAACAATGCATTTAAAGACATTTCTTCTTGGTTTTGCTTAAGAAGGGGTCTCCCATGCTTAATCACTCCAGGTGCCATTTCCTACCACTATTTCCAAAGAAATTCACAGGATTTCACTACTGCTCTGCACAAATTGTTTATCTTTTTCAGTTGGAATCAGATGATTCAATTGCATTTTCAGAGTCATTTCACATTATTGCATCTCTGTAGTCAGTTAAAATGTATGGATGTGTTCATTCCTCTCTTGTTTCTGCCTGATATACCTGTATTTTAGAAAATAAATTACATGTTTCCTCTGTTTTTCAGTCCAACCTGATTTGGGTGGATAAGAAGTATCACCTTTCCAGGGGTAAATTCTGAACATTTGGGGTAAAAGTAGTAGTGGCTTACTCTTTCCACTGAGTTTAATCTCTTCTTTCTGTTTAGAACAAGTCTTTGAATAGGATTTTTGTGTATTTTAAGAAAATGCCCAGGACACAGGTTGTTCTGCAAGCTGCAGCAATCTTTCCTCTTTAAATGCCTCCCCTCTTTCACAGAATAATGCTGAAATACTTGTTGAGCTGCAGCACAGCCCCTGTTATTCTCTATTTCACCTTAAGAAAATCAAATTATCATCCTGTGATAGAGCCTGGATGTGAATTGAGAAAGATACACCTAAATCAAGATAATAACCTGAGACGAGAGCATATTTCTGAGACGTGTGAGTTCTTTTTGCTGAGACAGTTTCCAAGAGCACTTGAATCCTTAAAATTGTTTTCTTCCTTATATTTGATTTAAATTTTCGTGTTATTTGAGGTGAAATGAAACTTCTGGATGAAGCAGAGTGAGCAACTTTCAAAAATGTGGAAGCCCGGGATGATTCCTCTACAAATCACAGCAAGAATTTTCTGGAAAAGATATTGCCTATCATGTGGGACATTTTCTCCTGTTGCCTAAGAGCAAGGAGACACAACCAGGATTCATTGGCCAAATTTGATTTCAGAGCTGGACAGGCCAAAGGACCCAGGAATTTGTAGTGTCCTGAACTCTGCTCCCATCCGTTTCCACGTACCCATGACCTGCCAGATGCAGTGCTCCAGTTGATTCCAATATAAACACTGTTAATGTACTGTGAAATGATTCTCCTGAAGCAGCATAAACATTTAGTCTTTTCATTAGACTAGTGAGTTTTAAATTACCATGCCTAAAATGCAATATCAGACTGCATTAGAAAAATTAGGTGAACCTGATCCTATAAAATTGATTAAAAGGTTGACCTTGAAAGTTCTTGACTTCGTCAGGTGAGTAATACATATTAGACCAAGAAGATGCCTTTCATTTAGAAGCTGAGCTTCTAGTCTAGGAATATTATTTTATATATATATATTCATTTTAGTATAGATAATGCCATAAATCATTCTCTGTGTAATTGCCAGACAAAGACACTTTTCCCCAAAGTGAAGAAAGGCACAAGACTGCAATTTCATTTGCATTCCTGACACTCAATCATCAATTTTGTCACATATCTTATTGTCACAAACCCTCTTTTATTTGAATTGATGGCAAGACATTCAACAGTCCTAAAAAACTTTGCTTTAATATACCTGATTTACAATATGTCATTTATTTAAACCTTAAAAACATATAATTTTGGTGATCATTAGAAGTAATGGAAAAAAGTAAAGGCGGAGAGGAACTTTTTCCTGAACTTTCTGTCTGTTGCCAGGGCAACCACACCCTCAACATCTCTGTAGATTATGCATAGTGTAGTTGCCTCATTTTAAGTGTGATGGACTCAGGTGATAACAGGTTCAAACATATAAAGGAACATAGAAGGTCTGAATCTAAATTGTCACTTTCTTTATTTTTGAAAATGAATAATCTTGTTTGTATGGGTGAGAGGGAGTTTGCCTGCTTGTTTGTTTGTGGATTTGTATTTTGCTTTTTTTCTTTTTTTCCTAAAATGTGATGAAAAGAAATGAAAATAAATTGAAAATTTGTCTGCAAGGCAGAGGAGATTTAAAGCCAAAGGCACATGAAAATTGTGATCTGATGGAACACGACTTCAGCCATGTGATCTCCATGGAATGTCCATTTCTTGGGATGAGAATGTCTTGGAAAACCAGACACAGGGTATTGCTCCTCCTGAATGCATCGCTTGTAACCCCATGAGGTAATGGGGCTGCTGATGTTGGAGCACTGCTGTGGAATTAATGCTCTGTGAGGAATGTGGTCACTTTAACTTAGTAGGGTGTGTGCCTGCTTCTAGAAAAGCACAAATCTGTTGTATTTTTATCACACAAACCTATTTTATTTTTATTTTGATGGTTAAACATCACCAAGGACAGAAAAATTGCTGTGCCTAAGCGTTGTGGGGATTGACGAAGAAGGAAGAACAAATGCTTGGATGCAAATTTTCAAGCTGCAGAAGAGACAGATTTGGCACATCACATTTCACAAGTACCAGAGAAAGAACCAAGTTAAATAACTCTGTGGGAATACACTTGCTTGCTTTATGAAAAAAAAAAAAAAAAAAAAAGTCATAAAAGCCTCTGTCTTTTACTGGCCACTTGGGTGGTGATATGAAATATAGCTGTGATGTCTTGGGAGTACAGTACAGAGTAAAGGAGCTATTTGTGAAAATTAAGCTAATGTGTCACCTAGAAGAAAAAGCTGTTATTAACTATGATAGGGTGCTATCAATCACTCAGGATAACTTTCAAGTGCTCACACGGACTTCTCTCCTCTCACAGGACAGAACTTTCCGAGAGCCATGGTGCATTTCAGTGCCAGTTAGACCCCTGCAGTCGCAAAAAAACTGGAAAACCAAAAGTAGTCCCCAAATTAAGAGTGATGAAGTGGGGGGGGGGGTGGTTTTGGATTGCTTCAAAATGTGATCTCTCTGATGTGTCAGGGAGCCTCACAAAAATTGTGGATTACAGTGAGGAGCACAGAACAGGCAGATGATTGGATTGATGATTATATAGGACAAATGTAATTCATGGCATTGCATCCTACCAGAAACAACCACTATGAGGGGGAAAAGAAAGACATCAGATTTTTCATCTAAATATGTAAAGAGGAATTTTTCGTAAAGCTGTCACAAGCCCCCATTGGACAGTGTCTATATTAAAGAGGAAAGAATTCTATGATTAATGAGGGAACTTTCTGTCAGCATGAACGGATAGCAGCAGAACAAAGTCCACATAGCAGGAAGACCCATTAATTGCCTCCTTTGGTCTCATCTGTCTACAAAATGAATATTTACTTTCTACGAATTAATCTTGGTTGGGACTTAGAAACATGCTTAGAAGCATAAATTATATGTGAAATACTTTCAGCTGTCACCATCCTAGGTATTTTTAGAAGCAGACTGGATGCATATTTAGAACATCTTTTATATTTTAGTTGTTCTAGTGTTAGCAATAGAAAGCTTTGTTTCAGTTTTGGGGTTTTTTATCTGTGATGCTTTGTTAAATTTTGCTGTTTTTCTAACATTAGCTTTACAATATGCTCGTTCAAAAGTTATTCCAATGTGTAAGATATCTATATTTTTGTTGCACTGTAATTTTGTACACTCTGCATTCCTACAGAAGGTTCTCAGAATGAAAAATTCCTATTTTCCTGCTTGTTTTTTTTTTATATTTGTATCGTGGATTAGTTAGACAACTCTATTGAAGGCTTTTAGTGGTTTCATCTGAATAGATCTGAAATATAGAGAGACAATGCGGTATAAGAAACGAGGTAATGGGGACAGCATCAATATGAAGAGACAAGTTCCCTACCAAAAACAGTGGAACAGTTTCCACCTGGCCACCCGTTCTTATTCAAATGGAGTTTAATCCTTAACTCCCAATTCATTGATTTTCAATTTTTTCCTTTGCACTCGGGTCATGGATTTCTTTTGCCGTCCCGTTGGCACATGGACAAACTGGAAACTGATGGTGAGGCGCGTGCTGATCCCTCTTGCTCTGCCAAGGACTCTGTGATTAAGAAGCAAAACTGACACTCTCACCTTCCTCCAACAATTTCACTTCATTTTTTACGATGGTGATAAAAAAAATAAACCACAGTCACAGTTTAAAGCAGCGCGTGCTGAAAATCCTCATTATTTTTCGTGATTGTGAGCATGGTTGAGTTTGAGACAGAGAGACATTTCCTCCTTCCATCACATGGAGGAATTGCAGAGCCGAGCTGAGGGGAGTGGGGAAACGCTTCCCTCACACCCTGAGTAGCAGCAGGAGACCTCTGAGTTTCAGGTCTGCTGAAAAAAGCAGTAAATAATGGACTTAGATAAATGCCGTCCTGCCCAGACTGACAGAATGTAGTAAGTAACCACAGGTTATGGGATGAAAAAAAGGGGAAGAAAATCACAAAGGCAGTCAGCCACTAAACTATTCCTGCCTTTGAAAATTCAAACTTACATGTCTCAGGTCCAGAAACATCACAGCACATTGACTGAACCACAGATCATTTTTTCCTGCATGAAATGAATGAAATAAAATGGCAAATGAAAAAACTGGACCTTCAAACCCAAAGCATGTGATAAGAGAATTTCAGGGGGCAATTATTTTATAGCCAATGCATCCAATTGGGAATTTTAATCTAGGAAGCTTTTAAGATAAAATAAACTTTACTGAATTATTCACTCAGCACCTTAAGTCAGAATATTCAAAATCATTTACAGCACACCAGACTAAGCTACATAGAAGCAAGTATTCGGCCCAGGCAGCAACATGTTTGATTTTTGTACACATTCATGATTCACTCAATGATTTATGTAACCAATCATTTCCAAGAATTTATTGCACATTCTAACTGATAAATTTCGATGCTTGACTGTTTTGTGTACAGCAAATGGTGCCTAAATTAACTCAGTTTTCTTTGAACACATACTGATTATTCTTCCCGTTTATCGAGCTCTAATACTTGTAAGGCTGACAGAAAGTAAGCTATAAAATATTTGAGTAAAAATGGTCCTAGAAAAGCTGCCAAATAAACACAGAAATTGATTGAGTATGGAACTGAGTCAGAGGCAGCAGCTCACTTGCACCTGGCAATCAGTTACACCTACACAGAGGGAGCATATAATGCTGTCATCCACTTAGGATTTTGGATTCATTATGGATTTCCCTGAAGAAGTAAAAACAGTGACTCATCCTACATAGGTGTGAATGCAAAAGAGGGAAAATTCATATGATTCAAAGACTTTAAATTTAGAAACTCACCAAAAAAAAAAGTTTTCAGAATTTGTGGTGATTTGTGGCTTCACAAAAGCCAGAATAAAAAACTTTATAGGGCTTCAAAGTATGATGCTCCCAAATAACCCACAACTCCACAGCACCACAGGGAGATATCAAGTGATGCAGGACACAGAATGGCTTCCCAGTGCCAGAGGGCAGGGATGGATGGGATATTGGGAAGGAATTGTTCCCTGGGAGGGTGGGCAGGCCCTGGCACAGGGTGCCCAGAGCAGCTGTGGCTGCCCCTGGATCCCTGGCAGTGTCCAAGGCCAGGCTGGACATTGGGGCTTGGAGCAGCCTGGGACAGTGGAAAATACTTTTAAGTATGGGTTTTCCCTGTGAATTCTCTTCCTAAGAGAAACTCATGCTTCCCACTTCTATTAGAGGCTAATTTTACATTAAATCAATTGTGAGTAACACTACAGAGGAGAAAATGAAGATCATGTTTTTCTGAGTATATGTCACATGCTTCTAAATATCACAAAAATCAGCAATTTACAAAAAGCTGTACTGCTGTTAAGTGGAGAATATCTTCTCCTTTACAGCCAACCCTCTAAACTTGTCAAGCACTTAGGTTAGACAAGGTCAATTGGTTCTCCACCATCAGTGCCCCATTATCTGTTTCTTTTTCCTTCCTTTCTCATGCAATCATTATTCCTCCATTCACTTACAGGTGAGCTTATTTGACTGTATTCAACTGCACATAAGACTTCAGACATCTTACCTATTTCAAGTCCTCGTACATTACAGCTGAAAGAAACTTCAGGGGCAGTCAAAGCTGCTCTATCTTGATAAATCTCAAGTGAAGTCATAGGAGCTTTAATGAAATTGGAGTGAATTAATGAGTTGCCCAGTTGAAGGAAGGCATTGCAAGGCTCTGCAAGTGGTATAACAGTGTCTGTAGTAAGCATTCAGCCATGCAGTAATTAGTGCAATTATTCATCTAGGCTTCAAACTTGTGTAGATGCACATCAGGACATTGAAAAGGAGATAGAAAACAAAGCCAAAAACCAACAACAGGAAAGCCCAACTCCTAAATTCAGAGTTAACACACAGCCATCAATCCCCAAACAAGTTAGTTTTTATTTATATTCACAAACAATCTGTTGTTCATGAGGCAAAACAGAGCATCTGTTACTCATCATTAGCAGGAGTTCTCCCTGCTAATGGATTGTCCAATGTCACCTGACTGAACTGGTTGGTGTTGCCAAACCATAACCACCAATAAATGTCTGTGAACATGCTGGACATAACAAATTAATCCACTCAGTTTCATGCCTTTAAAAACACAGGAAAAAAAAAACCCTCTGTGAGTGGAGGAGGGCTTCGAATTTTAGCCGATCAGAGAGTAATGAAGTCCTCTTCCAGGAGAGATATCCAGGCTTATACAGCTAAACCCTTGAAGTCTGGCATCTGAAAGGACACAGAACACCAAAGAGACTTTGCCAAAGCTGAATGGAATAATTGCTTCACTAATCTTGTAGGCTACACTGCACCCCATGTGACAACTGCTTTTCGGCAACTTTATGCCTTTGCTAGGTCATACTCGGGTGCTCATTGACTATAATATAAGATTTTTTTTTTTCAATAAGATATCTATTGAATTTTGCCTATTTTTAATCTACTTTGAACTCAAATCCATTCTCCAGGGATATTTTAATCTATCTCAGATTGATCCAAATATTAATTTAAAAGTGAATATGGTTCCTTCTAACTAATGAAATATTGCTGATTTTTACACAATCACAAGATGTATATTTTCCTGCGGAATATAAAGCATTTATGGTTATTTTAATTATGGTTTTCTAATCACTTTTACATCATTTCCATGACTGTATACTTCTACAGTCATAGAAACATAAATTCACATAATTATATGACTATTTTTTCAAACATTAATATATGTTTACAACTGAGTCAAAAACCTTGTTATCATCAAAATATATCTTGCCAATTTCTTTTCTTGCTGCAAGGATCTTAAATGGTCTGACACGAGTCAGCTTTTCTAATATCTTGTCACCACACCCTTCCATAAAAAAAAAGAGAGCTTTTCTAAGTAGCATCTTGTCCGGCTTTTTGCCCTGCAGACTGATCACCTATTACCTTGTTACTTGTGCTAATTGTATGAGCCCCATTATTCTCAGCTGGTCTTGTTAGCAAAAACTGTATCCACATCAGAGGATTGCTGTGTTCATGGATTGGTTTTACACTAAAAATGACACAATTTGTACATGCTTGGCTTGAAACCAGACGTAAATTGCATAATTGTGGCAGGGTACATGTATCATAGAATCATCGCTGAATGGTTTGGAAGGGACCTTAAAGCCCATCCAGTGCCACCCCTGCCATGGTCAGGGACACCTCCCACTGTCCCAGGCTGCTCCAAGCCCCAGTGTCCAGCCTGGCCTTGGGCACTGCCAGGGATCCAGGGGCAGCCACAGCTGCTCTGGGCACCCTGTGCCAGGGCCTCCCCACCCTCCCAGGGAACAATTCCTTCCCAATATCCCATCCAGCCCTGCCCTCTGGCAGTGGGAAGCCATTCCCTGTGTCCTGTCCCTCCAGCCCTTGGCAATTGTCTCTCTCCATCTTTCCTGCATAAATGCATAATTAAGGGTGAGTGGGCAAAGGGAGAGGTGGTGTAGTCATTCAGAGGAAGTGCTAAATTCTTCAACAATAGAGTATGCTGAACACATGGGGGAGGTGTGTGTTGAAACCAGGAAAAATCCTGGTCTTCAATTTAAGATTAACTGCTCTGAGAGCAGATGTGATTGTCCCCTTTTATTCTGGGATGGAGGCTGAGAGGGAAGAGGAGAGAAGGGCAGAAGGTAGCCCACTCTACTCCAGGCTGCATCACCCAGAGCTTGGCCATTAAAACCATCAGGGACTTTCACCACCTGCACCCACTATATTCATCAACTCCATGCCATTGTGTACATAAAAAAAAAGTTTATCTAAGCTTCTTAAAGGTTATTCCTTTGCATAAGCAATGAGAATGCCTGACAATGGTTTAGAGCCAACCACTACACGCCGTTAATGAACGTCAACCCTGCAGAATGCTGCTTTGAGATTTGAAAGGGAGCTGATTTGTCAATCTTCTCAATGTTTCCATCACTGTGATAATTTCCCAGGTCTGTGCATGAGTCTATATGAATTGCATGCATATATTTTATATTTTTTGTATATATAATGTATATGTCTGTGTAAATATATATTAAAATGAAGCATACATGTATTTACAGTTACACAAGTTACAAACCAGTGGTGAAAGGATGTGAAAACTTCAGCCTTTCATTTATTGACTATTAGACCTCATCTTCCTCATGCTACTCAAGTATTCTGAGAATGATGTCTTGTCACTTTTTATGTCCTCTTCTGGTTGTATCTCATCCTCTGATGAGGCTTTTCTGATTTTACCCTTTCCATTTGTAGTTGGCACATCTACTGAATCTTTATTTGGTGTCAGATTAACTAGGCATAAAGTCAGCCCATGCTCTGTGTTGGGCATGTCTGGACGTATCCAGACCTTCAGCAAAACATGAATTCCAATATTTAAAAACACCTGTACTAAAAAAAAAAAAAAAAAAAAAAAAAAAAAAAAAAAAAAAAAAAATCTATGTTTACACTGTTAACATAAGTGGTATGATAGATTTCATTATCACCAGTGAACCTCAGTCTACTCAAATATTGTTATAAACTTTTTAAGTTAAATGTGAAGTTAGCTGTGGTGTTTTGGTTTGGTTTGATTTTTTTTTTTTAACTGGCTTGTATCTACACTAGTTTTACTGTTTCTTCTTAGTTTAGGGATGTGATCCGTCAGTTTTTTCCCCCTTAATTCAATAAGCTGGTATGTATGTGGCCAAGCCACATACAGGTGAGAGAGCAAAAGTAATAAACAAATTGCATCCTCATTTGTTTACAGAATCTTTTTTACAAGTTTCTCTGGTAGGAGGTTGAGTATAATTAGATGTCCACTGTCTTGAGTGATATGCAGAATGCTTGAATAATTTATCATTTAGTCTGTAGTCAAAAGACATGTATTTTTCCCCCTTTTTCAGATCTATATGCTTTTTTGGTTTCTTAAAGCTAGCATGGAGTGAAATAAGTTTATCTAGAAAAGTGGTGATTTATACAGAGGAGGAATATTCCTGTCTGATGTAAATTGAAGAAACTACAATGACATGACAGACCAATATCTCAAAGCAGATGTGCCATTTGACAACTTGCTTCATAATTTTCTTATACTCATTCTCCTGTCTTGATCAATAGTAATATCTAGTTTACCCAGGTTATAAATGTATATTCTGATTTATTTTCCAAATTGCCCCACTTTAATGGAGCCTCAGGCTGCCAAAAAAAAAAAAAAGTAAGGAAAGGAAACCCCATTCTTCAGACTTTTTCAATCAGAGAAAAAAGAGGCAGTAAGATGGTTATAAATATTTATCTGGTTTTCTGCCACACTAAAACCATAGCTTTGGAGCTGAAGTGATTCCTCAGTGAACAGGTCTTGCATTTTCTTGTTGTCGGCAGTATTTCTCTAATGTTTATGGGTCACCCCTCATGTCCACAGCACAATTTGACATCGCTGTGACTCAGCTCTGAGGACAGACCCAAACATTTGTGAGGGGCCAAGAACAGAAAGGGTCTCTTCCTGCAGCCTTCCAAAAGAAGCTCTGCAATGTGTTGAGACTAGAGTTGATTTGATCTGCAATAAAACCATCCCTGGTTTTCAGATTCTGGTCCCACATTAAAAATCTGTCTTATAGAGGTCATTTCACCTCTACATGGATGAAGTCGGAGATTTACCTAATTTTACTCTTAAGGGACAGATATGATGGGTTCTCAAAAGATTCGGAGATCTAGATCAGACACAGCTAACTCAAAATGTCTATTTTTTTTCCAAACCACTCTTTAAGAATAGTGGATTATAATGTTCTCTCCCAAAGATATAGTCTTCTTTGAATTAAACAGTTTATGAAGAAACAAAAGCTGTCTGCCCAAACTATAGCTCTGTGTTTCTAGTTTTGATCAGATTAGACAATGAAATTATGTTTAACATATTTAAACACTTTTAAGAGACTTTACCCAGCCTTCTAAAATATTTGTCTTCTTCAAAGAATTTTGTAAGAAGGTAATGTCTTGATTTGATTTGATTTGAAATTTTTCATATTTGAAACATAAAAATGATTGCATTGATCAAGAGAGACAGTAAGTGCACAGTGATAAGTAAATCACATTCATTCTGAACCCAGACTTAATTTTATCAAACAAATCTTGAAGGAGAAGATATTCCACAAAGATATCTGTTACAGCCAGAATTTGAAAAACATGCTTGTTAAAGCCATTTATAGTCTCAGTAACGTCAAGCTGTGTATGAGAATTCATTAACAAAAGGCAAAGTGACAGACTCTAATTAGTCTGCTTTTTAAAAGTGGGTATAAATATTACATAGAAGGTTTTTATGAACACATAGGGGAAATTACAGCGATAAGCCAGCAGTGGTTTTCCAGCACATTGGGGCAGCCTGTCCTGCAGCACCAGCAAACTTTTGCTCGCCGATAAGGACGGCTACACAGCAATTTCATTACACACTCATTGAACCACAGGGCCCTGTTTGTCCTTGGAGGATCATTACAGATGTTTGTAATTTAGCAGGACATTCCTAAACCCATTAATCCAGGGTCCGCTTCCAACACATGATTTGATCAAAGGCATTAAGAGGTTGTTTTCCTTGTTTCAATCTCCAATTCGGAATAAAATAAAAATAACAAAAAGAACCAAACAATCAAATAAAAAATTCTCAGGACATTTTAAAGGCAGTTTATTTTTCATGTCTTGCACAAGGACATATTATGCCCTCCATTTTTGCATATTCAGGGGTTTTTTAATTCTCTTTTTTTTCTTCATAAAGCATGCATTAGACATAACCAGCTTTATCTTAAAGCATGGTGTAGCAGTCTCACATAAGAAACCTTGGTTAGCATTTTAAAGCCTGAAAAGAACAATTTCTAGAGAGGAGGTGTAAATAAGGCTGGTAAATTTTATGCTGTTTTGATGTGTTAGCTGAACTCACTCTTCCACACTGCAGACTGGTCCCTTATAAGCCAGGCAGACACTTCTGCTGGAGTAGGGACTACACCTCACAGCAGAATGCATGCAGAGCAGCTAGCATAATTATTGTCAGATTCCTCATAAAGAATGTAATTTCAGCTCCTGAGACATCATAAAAATAGCATGGGTATTGATATAAACATGGATTTTAAAGCTCAGCATCTCACAAGCATTAATATGATAATATAGGTGATAGCTTAAGTCACAATACAATATTTCATGCAGCACATTTTTTTCTCACATAAACACAAAACCACATGATGGAGAGCTGAAGATGTGACATATCATTATTTAGTTTATTTTGTTCATATTTATTTTCGTTTACCTTGCAAAAAAAAACATGAAGAAGAATTAGAGTAGCCATTGGGTAATTCTGCATGCTCTAATATGGCTGCCTTTTTCTTCAAGGAAATTTGTAAGCAGGAACAAAGAGTGTTTGTTATTCAGAGAAGAATATTTGTATGGAACTGTTAGATTTTTTTTAATAACAATTTTAAAGCCTTTCTTTACTACATTATGAGATTTACAGTTCAAAGTTAAAACTCCCAGTCCCATTAAACTAAGCACATTATCTCCTTGTTTCATAAATGTAGTATTACAATATAAAACAGAGCATACAGAAAAACATGATCTAGCAAAATTGAAGGATCTACACTAGTCCAAGATGGGGCTTTCATACAGAGAGGAAAGAATTCTTTAAAGAAATATATTCTTCCTCTGCAAAATCTGCAGGATACTTTCACACAGTATTTCTGACCCTCTCTGTGGCCACTGAAAAAGTCCCCAACACAGCAGAGGGGTCACTTCCTAGAGCAAGATCTCCCTCTGTTCTGTACCTGCAAGACGGAAGCCTCTCATTGCAAATTTAAACCTTCGATTACTTTTCAGTAGCAGCCTGTCTCTTAATGGTTATAAATTTATGAGTTCCTGTTAATTTTTAAACAGGGAAACAGCAAGAGTAGCAGCACACGTTGCTTCAAATTCATGTTTTAACATCAGTTGCTTCATAAAAGTAGATCAGAAAGGTTATGGAGCCAATACTTGCATAGTCAGCGTTCATTAAACAAGTGGCCTTGGCTTCTCTGAGGCTTGTACAGCTTGGCATGAATATGTCACACGGCTTTGCTGAACGCTGGGGAGAAAGAAAAAGAAATCGGGGCTTTTTGTCCAGCTTGTGCTGAAGTAAAAATTGCCTCCTCAGCACTCCAAGAGTGAGTGGCTTTCCCTGAAGCTTCTTAGTTTGACATGGGCACCAGACCATGCAGCTGGATTGAACTCAGGTGAAGAAAGTAAGGAAAAAGAAGTTTAGCAATGCTGAAGAGCAAACTTGCTGTATTGTTGCTCCAAGAATATTAGTAAGTGGAAATATACCACCAAGAATTAATATCATTTCTTATTTCCCTGTATATTTGAGAGAGCGGGGGAGAAGTCATTATCTTGACGTGGGGTCGATTTCTGTATTTGCTGGAACATTCCTGCCTGGAATAGGGGGGAATTTCATCTTGCCAAACCTGTCTTGACAACTGCATGTCCTTGTTAACAGCCTCACAGGAGTGTGATCCATGTGGAGCTACCCAAGGATTTCTGAATGCGGAATACTGAACCCAGATCTGATGTTATTTTTCTACAGGAAAAAGAGCTCCTGTAATTAATTTCTGTAACTTGGTGCAAATAACAGCTATCCAAGCAATGAAAAACATGAGTAAATTTGTTGGCACTTGCACAGCTATATTAAATTTCAACTGGGCTGAGATTTTTTATTCTATATCATTTTCCTATTGACATTATCTAGTTAGAATTCACTTCTTTGTTAATATATATGTCTGTGGAACCCCAATGCTTATGAAAACTGGTGGTCTGCTGGGTTCCTTTTAAATAGACAAAATGTAACCTTCGGTTTCAAAATAGTTTTGTTTGTTTGTTCACTAATTTTTACAATGTTCTTATCAGGCTATTTAAAGTACTTTTCTTTCCCATTGAAGAGAGCTGTGAAGGAGACATTTGCTTGACCTGCAGATCCTTGGTGACAGTGGCCAATTTTGACATGCCTGTGAGTTCTGACTTAGAGCAATATGTTTAAAGCTTTAATTAGCTACTCCGCAGAACATTCTAGAGCAGATTGAAACTACAATATATTTTGATATCTTATGAACTCAGGAGCACCTCAGCTACATAGAGACAGACGGTTCACGAATGACTGACACAGAGACTCCTGAAAAGAACACATGGGTCAGACTGTATGTTCCATCAGAAAACTATGTTTTACAGCTGAATTAGCATGATGCAAATATGTGGCTGTAAATTAAAACTTCAGTGTAAAAGTTTTCAATGTGGGCCACAAAGTTTCAGTGTCTAAAACTTAATTTTATAGAGTGGAATGATACACAGATCAGTTATCTAAGCTGGTGGCAATTTTTAGATGTAGATATATATGAAAGATATATATGAGCACAAACATATAAGCATAGATTCTCAGCTTCTGGTATGTGTGCTTAAAAATTTGGCCAAAGATTTCTTCAGCAAGAGGGTAACTGAAGTCTTGTATTAAGTGGTTTAACCTTGCACAGATTTACAGTATGTCCTTCATCACATTTCCACTGAGTTTATGATTAATTGACCTCTCAAGCCATTAAACTATTCTGCCTTGTATTGTTAGCCTGATTGTAAATCAGCTCACTATTTTTTGTAATATTTTCCAGTGGTTTTAAAGTTAATGTGGTTGGAAGGACATTGCTCTTCTTTTCAGGATCAAGATGCTCTTCTGAAAGAACAATTGCAGCAGTTTTGTGTTCAAAACACACATAGGCTGAGTGTTGTAAGACCATTTCCCTTAGCAGCCTGGTAGATAAATCTTCATAAATGAGCCCTTTGGCTGGGCTGGAGATTACCCCAAGTGCAGCTGCATGACTCACTCTGAGTGAACTCACCTCATTTTCCTCATAAGCATTGGAAGGTGTGACTGCCCGACTGGAGGGTGGGCAGGCAGAGAAAACAGAAGCTTGAAGTCTACAGTTCATCTTAATTTCATAAGGAAAAGACTCTTTTGAACATCTATCATTTACATACCTTCTTTTGCCTTATTTTTTTTTTTTTAATATATATTGTGGTGCTTGACCATTTAATAGAAGTTCAGGTGTTTTGCAGGCAAATTACCAGGAGCTTGTGGGCACCTGAGACACTCATGTGAGCCCCTGTTTAGATTCAGCATGAAACAAGTTGACAGGAAGGCAGCAGCAGTGCAGTGTTCTTGCAGCCTTCTTGCAGGATGTTAACTTGATTTTTCACATTGTCACTCCTTCTGGACCTCACCATGTGCATTTCCCTGATAAGGTTGCTCCCTCCTTTCGGAAGTCCGTACTGCTGACCTTGCATTCCTTTGGAATATAAAGACTGGTGCTGGCTGCAGCAGATTAATATGAGCTCTGATCATGTTGGTTTTGATTAAGGTGCTGAGGTTACAGAAATGTAATTTGTACCCCATGAGGTACCATAGTATGAACAGTGACAGTAATTAATCTTTTGCCTTCTGATGGCAGTGATAAAATAGCTGTGGCTGCTTCTAAAAACTTCATTCATGTTCCAGAAAGGAAAATTTACCTGTCCCATGGAGGAAAATAGTTAAGCTTTACATGTGTCTAGAAATTTTTAGTCTTTGAAGTGAATGGTTGTTCTTAGAAAGAGAATCTGTTGTTTTAAATAGTACTTCTATTTTAATATAATCTAAAAAGTACTTCTATTTAAATATATTCTAAAAATATATTTGCCACAATAAGGATTTTGGTTTCTCCGGAATGCTATCAAACTGTGAGATATAAAATGTTTTAAAAATGTAATTAAAAGGGAGAAGAAAACACAGAGTTGCTCTAGGGGACAAAAATGTTAACTTTACAACAGCTTTTCATGTAATTAAACAAAATCTTTTAAAATCTATTGATTAATGCTGAAATCCTAATAGAACCTAAACATGTCGTTTCTCTCACAAGGGAGAGAAAGGTCAATCATCTTCTCCAATGAGACACTTTTTGCAGTAATATTTACATTTGTTATTTGTAAATAATATTGTGCGTATATTAATCCATATCTTTGAAGCATCATAGCAATATTGGAAAAAAAGATGTGATTCTTGCATTTTTCCTATCATGTCCCAAGAGAAACAATATATTAGTCTGTTCTCAGTATGAACTTACATATAAAATTGCTGTTTCCTTCTTTCTTCTTTTTGTAAATAAAAATTGCTACCAAAACCTTGTGTTTCTTTACTAAAGCACATCACCACTGGATGTGTCTCTTCCACATCTCCACTTTCCAAGGTCGATTAGTGGCAACTGATCAGGAGCTACAACAAAGCCACATCTTCAAAACTGGGATATGGGAACACACAAAACCCTGTGCAGCCTCCACCTACTCCAGTCTCCATTTTCGTGGAAGTGAATAATGCAGGGATTTGGGTCTCCTGGAATAACAATGATAATACCTCATCGCTCTCAGATTTGCATCAACCTGCACCCAGACGGAGTTTAAGCTGCCAGCAAAGTTAATATGGATGAGCACAAGAGGGCTGTGGAAAGAGTCAGGAATTTAGGGAACTTTAAGTGCACTTTGACGGTGTAATGTAGATGAGACATTGAAAACACTTCTCATGCATTTATGAATGTTTGTGGAAGGGATTTAGTCAATTGGTTTTACAGCAGCGGCTTCTAAAACAATAGCAACATCTGGCAGTGAATCAAGGGAAATAATGGAAAGTGAGTGAATAATGCACAGAATTTAAAGCAACATTTTATATGCCATAGACTACCATTTTTGTTTCATCCAAGTGTAATTGAGTACAGCACAGAGAAATAAGACAACAGTCTGAAGAGGGCATACTGACATTTTGAACTACGAGCAGACCAACAGCTTTAAATTCACCTTGATTTTGTGTTGTATTTTTATGTGTGTTGTGGTATTAAGGATTTTAAAGGCTGCTTCAATGATCAGATTCTGAGGGTGGTGGCTGAAGTGTTGCACTCTGCCTGGATATTTATAAGAAGTGGAATACCTGAGGAACAACATCAATAACCTTGGAAAGGTGATGGAACCTTCTGTCCCATTATGGATGCCAGGAACTGGGATAGGAAGTTTCCTCCAGTCATGGAGTGTTTCAAGGTGGGGATGGAAAAAGCCTTGATCTCCAAGCTGGCCCTATTTTGGGGAGGAGGTCAAACAGGAGAATTCCTGAGGTGCCTTCCAGCATGAATTCTGTAATTCTCTAGTTCTATTCTGTGGTTCCATAGCAAAGAACTTTCTTCAGGGTATCGTGTGCCCTTTGTGAAGGTTTCTCTGCTCATAAGGAGATGTGATAGGAAGATACATTATGTGGAGGACCATTAAAAGCTTGGATAGTCTTTGCTTCATTTAGGAAGAGAGGGTGGTAGATTCTTGCACAGGTGACCTTTGCTATTTCCTGACTGGCCTGGTTTTGCCCAATGCACATTTGCAATGATAAAAAATGATGTCTTTACCTCCTGTAGGTTACAAAGTCATCAGCAACCCTTGTAAATAGATAATACATCTCCAGCTAAACAACCTTGTTATCCATCTACAGCACTGCCTATAACTTTAAATAACTTAGGATTAGAGCTAAATATACTTTCTTTATGGCCTTGAATTAATAGCTTAGATTCAGATAGTCCCCATCGCATGAGCAGGCATTGACGTATGGTTGACATCAGTGCCAAAAGTGATAAATTCAGCATTGAAATTGCAGAGTTAGGACCTTTGACTGGCTGATGCTGCAAATTCTTCTGTCCCAAAAGCATCATAGCCCAGTTTAGTATTACAAAGTCATTACACAGACTGATGGATTAAAACCATTTTGAAGTCCTTTCTTGATGTTTTATAATTGAGTTGAGCTAAGACATATTTCTATCAGGAATTCAAGCAAAGATTACAGCTTAGTAACTCAAACATGAAGGTATACAAGGATTTGATTATTGTCTTTAACAGAAAGAAAAATATGTGCTATTAAGCCTATGCCTTGTGGGTTTTCGATATTTTCCCCTTGTAAGGCTTTATGAAAGGCTTGATTAACAGTAGGTATATTTTTGCTTTAACCTTCTGCTACCACTTTTTTTCTTCAGTAATAGATTGCCTTGTCATTAATTATAATGACAATTTATTATGGTAATTTAAATTATCCAGTTTTAATTTTCCTCTGTATCTTATGCAGGGTACACACAGAATAAGATTCCATGCTGGAAAATGTTATATAAAAAATAATAAAATCTGGATTAGACCTCCTTCAACAGACAATTTATAGTATTAGATTTTTTTTGGTTAGATCATCTTATAAATATCACCTAGAATAAGTATAGGTAAGCAGAAGGGAAATACTAAAGTACAGATGGAACAGGTTTTTTAGTGAGAGAACACTTGGCATAAACTAAGAGTCTTCAGAAGTTAAGAAAGTGGTGGCCCTTTTGTAGTTCTACAGAGCTCAGACTCAGTGAATACTCACCATTGCAAGGATTAAAGAGTCCAGCAAGAACACTCTCCATCCAACTGCAAATTTTGTCAGGAACCTAATACACTCAGTTCGACTGCTTAACCTAGAAACAAGAAATATAAATCCAAACATCATTCTTCGTATCTCCTTGAAGGAAAGGGCATGCACAGCTGAGCATGGCAGGTTGTGCAACAGCACCAGGAGTGGACCAAGCTATTTCAGAGATTGCCATCAGAAAATCATCCGTTCCAGAGTTCACTTCTCAAAAAATCATGCACTGGATTTGTGAAGGACTTTTAGAGACAGTCAGCTACCCACTCTATTGCTCATTCCATTGTCACAAAAGCCTTGATAACACTTTATCATTTACAGTGCCCTGTTTTTTATTATCTTCTCTAAGTGTTCCCGTTGAAAATGTTTGAAAAAGCAGCTTTGTTCGGCACAAAAATTTGGGTCCTGTCAAAGTGAAAAATCCTTGAAAATGTTTCAGAGAACTGAATGAGGATTTCTAGATACAAGTCTATGCTCATATTTCAGAGCAAGTAAAATAAGCTGAAGAGCAACTGAATTAAATAAAACCTCAAAATCTAAATGAATATTTACTCTGTACTGTGGTTGACAGGACAATACAGATAGCTGTCACATGAGAGTTCTGTTTACTTGGAGAGCAATAATTTGAATTCAAGTACTTAATCTTCATGGAAATTTGCTGCAGATCTTATAATTTTCATTGTCTTTCACTTGATGGTTTATTAAGAAAGAATATATCCCACATGCAGCAAGTAATATTTCAAATATCTAAAACTGTCTTGAAAGCACATAGCTACATTTCCAGATCCAGATTTTAGCAATGGTTCCTCTTTCTAAAGTTATTACCAGAAAAATTTTATTAGAGTTTCTTAAAATACTAATTTGTATGAATCCGGGAAAAAAAAAAGTTCAAATAGAAGTTTACACAGAAGTGATGGTACAATGATTTTATGGATAATTCATAAGTTACTTTCAGGAAATTACCTGACTCAGTACCAGATTTATGCATTTACTGTATCATAAAGCCACTATTTTTCATCAAATGTTTGAGGGGTTTTATTTCATTTTTTTTACTCACACAACTAAAGTATTAAATTATATATTAGGAATATGTGATTATTTAGGTGCATGAACAGCATGCCTAAATTTAGCTTGAAACCTCCCCCAGCGAACAAATAAATTTTCAGAATCAGTCCAAGTTAGATGAATGTGTTCTTATCCTTGTGCCCTCACATTTTAGGTATCTTACTGATGGCTCTCAAGATGTCTTGGTTTTCCTCTTCCATAAGCCAATCCTGCAATGAAATACCAAAGTTGCTCATTGTGACTTCATCAGACTTGCTCCCAATTGGTGCTTGTGTTTTTCAACTAATTTTTATCAAGGCCAAAACTCACTATATAAATTTAATCTTTATTTTTCTTGGGCTTGAGTGTGACTGTAAAACTGCCGACTGATTATTAGGGTATCTTGGGTGGGTTCAAGTGCAGACAGAGAAAAAAAAAGCATGGGACATTCATGTCCTCACATACCAGACACGTCAAAAAAGGTAAAGGTGGAAATTTTCTTTTTCTCTCACCTTGAATGAACAGGTTAATATAAACAAGTAATATCAGTGGATTTACCCTATCACTTCTAGTTCTGATAGTCCATTCTGCTCTTTCTCCATTCCTTATATTCCCCCGTACCACACACAATAAAGTGAATTGGTGCTGGCGGTGGCTAAACTAGATTTCATCAACAGTAAATTTCCTGTTTTCATTGCTTTGTTTGTTCTGCATAGGATTTGAGAAAAAGATGGAAAGCTTTCCCTCAGGGCAGGGTGTGAAGGGGGAAGTTTGGTGATTTTGGGCTGCCAGACAGAGCAAGAGCTGCTGTGATACTACACCATTTAAAGGAGAGCCCAAGACAATTTTGTCAGCCGCTCACTGAACTGACACCTAGTGTTTTTTTCTGTTTTCAACTTGCACACGGCTCTTCAGAGGTCTTGAGAAATCCCATCATGAGGGGCAAATGCTGGGAAATGCTTTCTAAAGCCATGGTGGTTTTCTTTCGTTGGACCTACCCATTTTTCTGTTGGTTACTAAAATAAAAAGGTAGAAAAGTCTTAGACAGATGACTGCTAACAGCTAACCTTTAGAATTATAAACAGACAGATGATGCATTTTCAATGCCAACAACTAAACAGCCCGAAGTGCAGGACCATAGCCTACTAGCCCTGTTTGTCCTGATCTAAAGACTGTTTAGATGTGAATTACTTGAGGACAGTATCCTGTTCATCAGATATGAAGAACATTATTTGGGGAACTTCACCACCATGTCTCTGAATTTCTTCAAATATCTGATGAGTTTTCCATGTGACCGCTAAATTATGGACCCTTTTAGTTTTCCTGTCTGACTTTTTTCTTTCTCTCCAAGCCTCTGTTACTCCAAACCCCATCCTTTTGGAGCCTAAAGAATTCCCGTAATGGAAAACACAGCCTCTTGCATAATTTTTTGCAGGTTTTTTTCCGTTCTTTTCCAGAAGTAGGTCAATGTTTTACACAAGTTCCTCCAGGGTGACCCAGTTGCAATGTAAAGGGAATGAGAATAACAACATTAAACATGCACAGGAGCCCTCAGATCCCCTTTACTCAGGATGACTCTGCAGCTCTCAGGACATGGAGCAGCATGAGGATGTTATTAAAAACTTGCTGCATCTCCATATGGCTCTGGGAAAAGAAAGAGGAGTAATACCCAGGGACTGGATTCCTACAGCAAGGCTGGTTCATTTACTTAGTAATTGTGACTGATCTCACTCCTAGATGTGGCAAAGGCCAATAGAAAGGAGACACTGAGAGGACTCACCAGTCTGGGTGCCATTAAGACAATCACCATGATGGAGTTAGGACAGAAACAACAGGGATGTAAAGACTGAAAAAAAAAGGTGCTTGAAAACAAAAAGTGTTTCAAACAAAGTTGTTATTATCAGCTTAATTTAATTTCAGTGATGCAAAGGGGGATTTGTATCCTAATTAGAAATCTAAATTACCAGTGTCTCTTCCTATATCTTTTCCCAGGAAAATTATTTATTGTAATACTTGGCAATTAGGCTTGGAGGAAAAAAATCATGAAACTTTCATTTGCAGTGTTAGAAACCACATTGTTAAAAATCTGATTTACAAATAACACAATTATGAGACCTTTTAAATTTTTTTTTTTAATCTGTCACTCTCTGCAGCCCCTTTCTGATCATGTTAGTCCTGTATTTGAAGAGTTCAATAATATAGTATATATTAAAAAAAACCCTTTTATTACTAGAATATGCTGGATGATGGAGTTTTCCTCATGCTGTAATATTAATGCCTTAATATAGATAGGAAATTTTTAAAAAATTAATTGAAACCTGAAGTGGAAAATTTTCACAACATGGAGCATTCACATAATCTGTGCTTTGACTCGGGGAGGGAAAAGAAAAGGATCACCTGGGTGCAGAAACAAAATTGAAAATAACAGTAGTTCTGGTTTCAGCTGGAATAGAGTTAATTTCTTCTCAATTGCCAGTGGTGCATTTGGGCTTTGGAATGAGAATAGAGTTGATAACACTGATGGCTTGGGTTTTCACTCACTCGTGTTTATCTAAGGATTTTATTTTCCTTGTCTCCTTCTCTGCCAGTGAGGAGGTTCACAAAGGAAACTGGGAGGAAATATAGCCAGGACAGGTGACCCAAACTGGCCAAAGGGATATTCCACGCTGTAGAACATCATGCCCAGTGTATAAACTGGGAGAGTAACCTAGAATCACAGCGGACCTGGGTTGGGGAAGAAGGGTGTGGCATCAATTTGCACGTGATGAGCAATTGCATTGTGCAGCACTTGTTTTTCCCTTTTTACTATTCCACCTGGATGGGCAGATAAGAAAGGGTGAGTTGAGCAAGTGGCTGCGTGGTGCTTCATCCTCAGCTGAGCTTAAAACCACAAAAAACTTTGCAAACATTTTAGAAACCACCCAGTAGCAGCATTGCAGTACTGTCTCTTCACATGCCTACAGTCCTGGATCAAGGCTGCCATGGTGCAGAAGAAACCCCACCTTTCCAAATAGCCTGGGTTTTTTGGATTGTATGGTTCCATCTCTGACTCTGAAATGTGTTTGCCTCCAGGAACACAGTGCTGATGGCACTTATGTGGTATGAAACCTGCCTCAAAAAAAATTGTATGGTGATAGCAATTTCTTCAACTTCCACTGTCTGGCTCTGGCAGGCATTACCTGCCATCATCTCTGCAATATCTTTACTTCTGCAAGTGATTTTAATCTGCAGTCGGCAGTGCCACCGCCTCAGAGACCACGGAGCCTCACACACTTCCATCTTATGGAATCACAGTATCCTGAGGGTTGGAAAGGACCTCTAAAATCCCTGAGTCCAACTGCTAACCTGGCACTGCCAGGCCCACCATCAACCCACGTCCCTCAGCACCCTGTGCAAAGTTTTAGCACGACAGCTTTGGACAGCAACCACCCAATCTAAGTGAAGGTCCATGGAAATTGCAGTGGGGCAACAACCTTTTGTCATTAGCCTGAGAAGAGCTCACCTTGAAGACCACAAATGAATGTGTTGGCTGTCAAACCAACCCAATCATTATGCAAAAGACATTGGATGACAGTTTAGGGAAAGCATAAAACAGAAAATACAGTGTCTAAATGCCCTGCTATCTTTCCCAAAGCTCTGTGAGACCATCACTTTCTTTGGGGATATTACCGTGTGTTGGTGATAGAACACAAGCTCTGCTTCAGAAGGTTGGAGCGGGTTTTGAACACATAAAAATTTAAACAATCGGCTTCTGAGAGCATGACTTATGTAGCAGACCATCTGTCTGTCCCGCCCTGCTTTCCCACACCTCCAGTTGTTCCCTCAGCCATTCAATTTAGATTTCACAGCACTGCCAGACCAGGGGAGGTGAGATGAAAATGAACCTCTCTGTAATATATGCACAATTTCATTATCATATACTATTTTTGGTTTAAGTTACAGACCAGCTTTCATGCTAAGTCTGCATGCTGTGGCTTTAGACTGCATATTTTTCTTTCCTTCTCAAAAAGCAAATTTGAGACAAAAATTCCTGATTTTAAAAATATTTGCCAACCTTCACTGGAGAGATTAACAATCCATACAATCTGTGATCATGAGATGATGGAGAAAATAAAATAGATATATAGGACGTCATGTTACCGTTAATATATTTATCTTATTTTACTACTGATAGTTTCTAATTTATGGAACGTTGTGCTTAAAATTAATGTAATAAACTTTAATAAAATTAATTCTTTTTGTTAAAAAGACATGAAAAGCATTTTAGTAAAGCATTTCAGTACTTAAATACTTCCAATTATTTAAAAAAGTGTTTGGGAAATATTCTCTCTCCTACCACCATTCTGGAGCATTTGAAAGCATTACTCTGAGTAAAGATGGGGTTTTTTTCCACTGCTGTATGCCAACATGAAGATAAGTGCCATCTGTGAAAGGGATCTCTTTATCAGGCTTCAGCAGTTGTAGGGAAATGCTAACAGAAGTTATTGTTGCCAGGAATGGGAAATACATCCTAGGAGAAATGGACACTTCAAAAGCCCTGAGCGCTGGGACACGCAGAAAAGTTCGATTTCAGTTTATAAAAGTTTCCAAAGGCCACACTCCACTCTCTCCTGTGGCTTTGGCCCCAAAACAAGAGCGTCAGAAACATTCACTCCAAAGCTGTAAATGTTTTGTTGCTCTCGTTTCATTTCAGAAGAAAGCAAGAGTGTAGGGAGGGTTCAAAATCAAAGTCTATAAGGAGTAATATGTTTATTTACATACTATGCAGACAGATTTTTTTTTCTTAAATTGGAAAATATTACAAAATTTAAGCGTCTCTCAAAAAGAAACAAAATAAATTAGCACAAAGAAATTGATAATGCCCCTGTAAATTAAAAATAATGCCCTGAAAGAACATTTCTGAGTACTACTTTTTTTTTTTTTTAAGAGAAACACAATTATAGTCATACAGTGGTCCCTTCTAGATAGCTCTTATTTTAGGGTGAAAGATTATAATTTTAAGGTTGCATGGTGTTGACTGACAAAGAAAAGAAGTTTTGAAACTTTTCTGTAGTAAGCGGAGTGATTTGGTGCTTGTTCATACATAAAATGAGAAGCCCAGGTGTGACATTTAAATTAATAGCCTTGCAGAGTAAATAATCAAATGGGCAAAATGGCGAAACTGAGGACAAAGTCATGAGAGGAAAAGCACACTTCTTTACCTTCCCGTGTAGTCACTTGAACACACCCTGAATAAACCTATTTCCTTTCAACATCACCTCTCAGAGAATTTTTGGTCAGAACTAGAGAGCTTCTGACTACTTGCATAGAGAGGAACTGTCCAGTACCTGTGCCCAGATCCCCTGGAGCAGAAGTTTTGGTCGTGGTTACACACTAAATATTTGACCAAAGAGATTTATGCATAAAGCAAGGAATTTTTTTGTTGTTAAAGCATAAAACATTTTAATATAAGAACAGACAGCCCCATTCTGCTTGCATTGATCTTGTGAATTTGTACATTTAAATTATATCATTTTGAAGGAGCCAAGGGTCTTTGCTGTAAAAGAAAATGGCTCATACAATTAAGAAAATGTAAAATGCCTGGAATGAGAATATTAAAAAAACCCAGTTTATAAAGTTGTACAGCATAAAGATCTCCAACTGCAATTTTTAACACAAAAAAAGGGTGAAAATTAGGATGAAAGAATTTTTGGCTGAAATCTGCTCTTGATAATTGTGATGAGCATCAAAGAGAAGCAGACTGTCAATATGTCTGTATGGAAAATTTACTATTGACAAGAGCAAGAAAGTACATGTTTTCAGAATATGAACTACTTCAATATATGCATGAAATTTACTGCAATATTACCACAGAAGGAAGTAGTTTCAGTGGCATAATTACAAATTCATTTTCTCGTAAGGTCCTACAAGGACTGAAGATCTCCACTACAGTGATATTTGGATTGCTGTCTGGGGAAAACAGTCTGTACAGTCTCAAAATGCTTTAAAGAAGAGTCCGTGGTTTAGTAGCTCTGAACATATATTCACTCCAAATGTTTTATTAAAGTCACATTTGATATTAATTAGTTGTTAATAAGTACGGTTGTTGCATTTGGTGTTGACAAGGGTGCAATATGTCATGGCTGGTGATGTAAATGATAAAATTCAGTGGAAGACATAAACAGGAAAATGAGTCACTAGAAAGGGAAATGTTATTGCTAAGTGGTGCAAGATGATATTTTCCACTGGTCAGTACAGCATAGAAAATTACACCTGTGTTAGTAGAGATATTTTGCATACCTTTGAAACAAAACTATTCACTGTGATGGTGAAGAATGACTGGTGAGTAAATAAACAATTTAGAAACCATTGGATGTAAGATGGTGTCTATGATTCCTCTTCCAGATCCACCAAATTGAATGTCTGATGAGTCTTTGGGACCAGGAAGGTCCAGAAACATGAGCATCTCTAGAATCAGACGTATGAGAGTTTGGATTGTTTAGCCTGGAGAAGAGAAGCTTTGGGGTGACCTCATTGTGGCCTTCCAGTGCCTGAAGGAGCTGCAAGAGGATACTCTTTACAAGAGCCTGGAGTGACAGGGCAAGAGAGAATGTCTTCAACCTGACAGACAGCAGGGTTAGATGGGATATTGGGAAGTAATCCTTCCCTGGGAGGGTGGGCAGGCCCTGGCACAGGGTGCCCAGAGCAGCTGTGGCTGCCCCTGGATCCCTGGCAGTGCCCAAGGCCAGGTTGGACATTGGGGCTTGGAGCAGCCTGGGACAGTGGAAGGTGTCCCTGCCCATGGCAGGGGTGGCACTGGATGGGCTTTGAGGTCCCTTCCAGCCTGAACCATTCTGGGATTCTGGGATTCTGTGTAAGAAGATGTTCACAAAAGTATTCCTTGCTGAAGACACTGGAAGAGAAACCTGCACTTTAAATGGGATTTCTGACAGATTCTCCCATGGAGGATCTTTGTCTGAGTGGTCTACACTGAAAACCTGACAGCAGCCTTGTCAGGGGAGAAGTAATTCAGCTGGCTAAGGAGGGGACTTTTCTGATGTAGCCTTCATATAAATCACTAAGGTTTTTTGGATTGTTTATTTCATTCTTTGTGCCATTTAAGAGCTTCTGTGACCATGTTGCTTGTTTGGGATGTTGCGAATGTTCTGTTTGCATTCCCTCAGACAAAACTCAGTGTGATTGCGGATAATTGCACAACAGCAGCAAAACTACAAGAAGCACAGGGATGCCTAACTAGTGCAGTAAGCAGAGTTGCCTATCAGTTTCTCTCCTCTCCTTAATGACATAGGCCTGGTTTAGAGGTAAAAGGAGGAATGTCAGGAGAGGAAGAAAGATCTACCTGTCACCAGCTGTGATCACAAAGGCATTTCTGCTATGCAGAAAGGTGTTGATGAGCAAGGCTGAGCCCAGGGGGTGGCACAGAGTGGTCTGCCCGGAGCAAACCTAAGGACTGAAAGGTCCTGCCAGAGAGTTGAAATGTGACTGAGATAAAAAATCTGAGCTTGTAGGCAGTTGCTCCCTGTTCCCGTGTAAGGTAGGCACTGAGATTAATAGGCTCTCAAATTCATGCTGCTGTTAGACCATAGTATTGTAACAGCAGCAGCTGAACCCATGCACTTTTACAGGAAAAACTAAATCTGGGGGATAGATTTTCCCCAGCTGCCCCAGATCATTTGTGAGGGAAGCATGTCCATTAGTGAGACAACAGCTTGAACTCTGATCTATTGATTATGGTTGCAGAATTTTGACACAGTATCACAACAAAATTCTCCAAGTTTAGACGCAATGATGTACCCAAATCAGTCTGGGGTCACAATAACCAAATGACCTAGACTGACTAGGCAGCAGGGGCTTTTTTCCCCCTTTGCCAAAGTTCTTCTTTTGGATTTGACAGAAATTGAGAGCAATAATTAGCTGATATAGGATTTTCTTGAGCTTTGCTGCAAACCTTTGTGTATATAAAACACATTTAAAGCTGTTGGCAGATAAGTAATAAAGACAGCCAAACTTAGATTCACATAAAGCTGCATCATAAATCCACAAAGTCACCTGAGTGATACTTTCAATATGCTGGGTACTGATATAGCTGAGGCTGAGCTGAAGGCTGGAATCTCTACATCTCAGCTCTCTACTTATTAATGTAGAGAACAGGAATGCAACTCTATCTTGCAGTGAAGTAGTATAGGATAGATACATTAATGAGAAAAAAAAGAATAATAGAAGCCATTCCAGTGAGAGATATGATGGAGCACAGCTTGGCCATATCACCTCTCTCCTTCTCTCTTGGGAAGAGGGCAAGCACAGAGAAATATCCAGACCAGATAAGCAATGCACAACAGCTTCTCCACATACCAGGGGAGTGCTCTACCAGGCACAGACTGCCAATTTATGGGTCTTTTTGTACTGGATGAAAGATGTGAAGGATAGACGAAATAAATCCACCTGAGAATCTGGCCCTGGAGTATTTAGGGGTTATATTGTGTGATTGGGATTTTCATACCTCTATTGACTTCAGAAAGCCAATAGAAAATATATAGAGAGGAAAAAGGAAGAAGTAGAATCCCCAGGTCACACCATGTCTCTTAGGTCTGGTCTGATATTCTTCTTTTTGTCTTTTCAATGCTTTTTCATCTATCTACAGAAGCTGTAAGTGTATATTAGGGTCTCTGCTTTGCAGCCTAAGTGCAAGTAAAGGCTCCAGTCTGTACATGTCTGGAAAAAAAAGTATTACAGGCTTTTTGCTCGACAATTCAATTTTTACTCCAGGTCTTTCTCTAAGAGAGATCATTCACTGTTGTGTAGGCAAAATGCCATATGAAGTAAGTCAGGAGGGATCTTTCTTTTATAATGCCCTCTGTTTCATTACACTCTGGCAAGCAAAGCATGTTTTATGGCTTTTATTTTATTTCCTGCACCATTGTACTGATAGAGGTGAGAAAAAAACTCCTCAGATAAGGAGCAGTGAATGAAAAAATAAAAAGCAAAGTGACAGTAACTTTTCCACAGGAATAAGAGGAGCAGATACTAAGAAAGTTCACAGACTACACAAAGCTGGGGGAGCTGTCGGCTCCCTCGAGGGCAGGGAGGCCCTGCAGAGAGGCCGGCACAGATGAGAGGCCTGGGCCAGCACCAGCCGCGTGAGGTTCAGCTGCAGAAGGTGCTGGATTCTGCCCCTGGGGTGGGGTAACCCTGGCTGTACGGACAGGCTGGGGAATGAGGGGCTGGAAAGCAGCGCCAGGGGAAGGAGCCTGGTGTCCTGGTCAGTGGCTGCGCCCTGTCCTGGGGGCAGCAGGCCCAGCATGGCCGGCCGGGCCAGGGAGGGATTGTCCTGCTCTGCTCTGGGCTGGGGAGGCCTCGCCTGGAACGTTGTGTGCAGTTCTGGGCATCACAGTGTCAAAAAGACATTAAACTGCCAGGGCCTGTGCAAAGCAGGGTCATGGGCACGGTGAAGGGCCTTGAGGGGAAGCCGTGTGAGGAGCGGCTGAGGGCACTTGGTCTGTCCCGCTGGAGAAGAGGAGGCCGAGGGCAGATCTCACTGCAGCTCTGCAGCTTCCTCGTGAGGGGAAGGGGAGGGGCAGCTCTGACCTCTGCTCTGCGGGGACCAGGGACAGGACCCAGGGAACGGCCTGCAGTTGTGTCAGGAGAGGTTTAGGTTGGATATCAGGGAAAGGTTCTTCCCTGACAGGGTGGCTGGGCACTGGATCAGGCTTCCTAGGGAACGGTCACAGCACCAGTCTGAGACCAAGGAGTGTTTGGATCATGCTCCTGGGCACGTGGTGTGACTCTTGGGGATGGTCCTGTGCATGGTCAGGAGTCGGACTTGATGATCCTCGTGGCTCCCTTCTGACTCAGCATATTCTGTGGTTCCGTGAACATCACCGAAACATGAAAATCTTCTCTGAAAAATTGAAATATTTAACGCCGAATCAGTGGCTGTTCCAGGGGTATCATCCTCTTTCCACACAGGATGTACATGTTTGCTTTCCCTATTGATACCAGCAACACCTTTAAAATCCTCAGGAACCAGTGTTTTCTATCATTCTGATCTTCAGTGTTTCTCCAATACCACCTAACAGTTTAAGTTTGCAGTCAGGAAATGTCCTTCATCACAAAAAGCAGGACAAGGCTGAGCACCCGTCTACAGCAGAATGCTTACAGACACTGCAAGATACAAGCAGATAAACCTTTTTTTCCCAAAAATAAAGAAGCTCTCCCTCTAAACAGTGCTATGCTCTTATCTGGCAATAATCTCACAGGGTTTGTTTGCAATGTGACTGGATAGTTAGTACAAAAATTGTAATCAAAATTTTTGTACACATCACGCACGCACACACACGCTATGAAAACCAGAATCCATCTGTCTGGATCAGAGAAAAGGTTCTCCTGGGAGCTCCAGCTTGTTGCCTAACGCAGGAGCTCCTTCTATTGGCAGACAAATTGAGGAAAGTTACGAGTCAGGATGGGAAAAAATTACTTGATAAAAGGGGAGTAAAGATACTTTTTGGTGAAAATTTTAAGCTTAAGATGAACTCTTATTAAACACAACTATATACATCTTCTGTGAAGAACCTGGAGGAAATACTGCACTGAAATTAACTTAATTTTGCAATAAAAGAAAAAAAGCTTGAACCTCACTGTTAAAATGTTCATTTTAAATAAGTGATTAGCAATTCCCTGTTAGATCCTCAGCAAATCTTGTTCTTAGAGCTGCAAAGCTATGGTTAAATATGATATGAAAATGAAAGGCCCTATGATGGTGGGTAATACCTTTTTTTGGTAGTAGTATTTTTTCCATCAAGGCATCTTTCGATGATATAAAAGTATTTTGTCAGTAATAAAAGAAAATTATCATTTTCTCTGTTGTCATCACTGAGAGGATTTATTTTGTCAGGCCACTAAGATTCCCAGGGTAGTCCCAAAGTAACTGCTGCTACTTATTCTAATGTTTAAGAGTTTACCAATATTAAGGTCAGTTTTAAAGGCTATTTAGGGGTCAATATTGTGCAAACTGATGCAATGCCAGCAGGATTGGTTACAGAGGAGCATGGGGGAATGAATCTAAAACTAGGCTGTTTCGCCTGAAATTGAAAACTAGGTTCTCATCAAACTTACAGTAAAAGTTATGATCCTTATTTTTTTTAAACAGATTTCAATTGTCAGTGAAATCTGTTTTACCATTCCAAGTAGTCTGAAAATGTGGAAAACCACCTCCAAATTTAAATGTACAAATGGTAAAGTCTAATCATGATCTTTTTCAGAGACAAATTTTGAGAAGAACAGACAGTGCTGCAATACAACGGAGAAATATGAAAACAGAACCTGCAGCTGTTCTGTGCAAGTTAAACACAGGGATCAATGTGTTCTGGGGGAACCTTTTAAATCTGGGCTCACCTCTCCTCACCAGTACTAACAACTCAACAAGTTTAATAACTGTAGAATCTTTTCAATGTCTTCCAAAGGATATTAACTTCTTCTTCGATATCATGAAGACAAGCACCCTGTCAGAGGTCTAAGGAAAATTCATTTACACATTTCTCAAAACCTCAAACCTTCAAATAGAGACTTGATTTCATGCAAGATTTTTGCACGGTTTTGAGGAGCTGTCTAGATACCAATTAACACACAAGGTTACTCTGGCATGTGAAAAAAGAGTACAATAATAGAACTCACAGTTACCAGCAAAGAGATATAAGATTTTAGGCTTGTCATAAAAAATGAGAACAAGTGTGACAAGTCACAGAACGACTTGTCTCATACATCTGCTGAGTGGGAATGGAGAGTAGTAACAAACAAATAATATCTTATAGCTCACAGACTGTCTGATTTGGTAATGACCTGATAAATTAAATACCAAGTAAAAATATCATAAAATAAAATAGTCTTAGATTGTTAAGGCTTCTTTTGGACTGGAAAGGCAGTTCTGCTATATAGATGTGATTTAATAAGAACAGTAACTCGAACATCACAATGATTTTTTGATAAGCAGCCTTCTGCCGGTCCATATTAAATCGACACCCTTCTGATGTCCCCTGGAAATTAAAAATAAATTATGAATAACAGAAATCGTAAGTTATTCTGGGGATTCAAGCATATCTGGTGGAGGAATGTAATTACCTATTTGTAATTGTCATTCTGATCCCAAGGAAAATCTTCACTGAGTGGAAGACAGTGGGTTGAATATACTTAGAACAGTAAACGCTGGCTTTGGAAAATACAAATATATAAAATACTTTGCATTTACGTTACAGAGCAACATCTGCATCAGTGTTTAATATTAACCTTTAAATCAAGATTCAAGGTCACTGAACCAAGTGTGTTGCACTTTTTGATCATGAACGTTTTGGCAGTGAATTCAAGCGTGCCAACCCTATTGCACACCTGTGTGCAATAACACAAGTTGGGACGCAGGTCTGGACCACCTGACCTGCAGTGCAGTACCTTTCCTGCTGAGATGGAAATGGACACACCAAATCCTACAATCCCTCCTCCAGGTAAGGCACTCCTTCAGCACCAAAGCCGTGAGAAAACATTTTGGGTGGAAAGCACCAACTGCATGAGCCAGGATTTGGCCTGACCTACTCATACACTGCTCTATTAAGAAAATATTCACTGCCACATGGAGTCTTGCTGAGGAACATGGCTGGAGAGAGAAAGTCTGCTACTGAAATCTTCAAAAACAGAGCTGAGTGGTGCCACTTAGAACATGCCCTGTTTTTTTTGGCTGGGAGCAAGTGCATTACCGAGAGCATCAGAGAGTTTCCCAGCAAGGTTTCTGGAACTGTACATTTTCTGCTGATATGCTGGATATGGGCTGCTTTCAGGACATTAAGAGAAGAGCAAAAAACCTTCAACATTAAGAGCTGATGTTTCATCCACCTGTCGGCCTAGTCCAAACCTGCTACAAGTAGGATTTCCTTTTCCACCCTAAGTCACTCACGCCCTTCCTCCCTCTCCCATAACAGGGCACTTCCATTGTCTTGAAGGTTCCAGGCTTGCAGAAAAGTCACAGAACGGCTTGGATTGGAAGAGACCTTCATGCCCACCCAGTGCCACCCCTGCCATGGGCAGGGACACCTTCCACTGTCCCAGGGTGCTCCAAGCCCCAATGTCCAGCCTGGCCTTGGGCACTGCCAGGGATCCAGGGGCAGCCACAGCTGCTCTGGGCACCCTGTGCCAGGGCCTGCCCACCCTCCCAGGGAACAATTCCTTCCCAATATCCCATCCAGCCCTGCCCTCTGGCACTGGGAAGCCATTCCCTGTGTCCTGTCCCTCCAGCCCTTGGCAATTGTCTCTCTCCATCTTTCCTGCAGCTCCTTCAGGCCCTGCAAGGCCACAGTGAGGTCACCCCAGAGCTTCTCCTCTCCAGGCTGAACAATTGTCCAAATGTTGCACTTTTTGTGGAAGCAGGAGACTCCACAGCATTTGTCCTTTGCTGACCACAGAACTGAGAATAGTACCTATTCAAAATAGATCCTCTCCCAGGAATTTTGCCCATTAGTCATTACACTTTGTTTTGAAATGCAACTGTTTCAATGAGCAACAGGGAGATCATTTGGATAGGGGTCTCAGTCATCCCAAAACACCATCTTAGACTAATGCATGTTTTCAGTATCAAAATAAATGAACTGTGAGCCTTAGTGGAGGGGGATGATTTGCCTGCAATTGGAGGCAAACCCACCCTCAGTAAATAGAGTAAGTTTTCTTATGAAATTGTCATTAATGCCCATAATCCAAGTTGGTGTTTGCCGAAATTGTTTTTAAAATCCACTAAGGATGTCACTGTTCTACTTGGTCCGTGATTCAGTTAAGGACTCTTCCAAGGCTGTCAGGAGATGGCTGATTATCTCTCATTCCCTTCCTTAGTCAGACAACAGAATTTTCTGTACAGACAGTCCCCACCTTAGTCATCCAGGAGTTTCTGATACAGCCAAGGGATGTTTCACTGCTCAACCCCATTACTCAAAGTCTGGGGGATAACAGGAATTCCTGGGCATCCTGATCCTACAGCATCTCGAGTAAAGGGCAGTGCGGGGGATTTACTGCCACAATAATGCAGCACAAGTGGAGACTGCCTTTCTTAATTCCAAACAAGTTAACATGAGGGTTTCTGTCAGTCTTTTATTTCGAATAAATCACAACATTTTTATCCAGTAAGTTATAGCATAAGTTCAGTAAATAATCAAGTTAATTAACCAGCAATGGAAAAAACCCAAACTAAATCAAACTGACACAGATAATCTGATAGATAAGAAGAATCTACAAGACCACACTGAGACAACTCTCCTCCCCATGTCCTCTTGCCAGGATCTCTCTCCAGCACATGTTCCACTCATATTCTTTGTTCTGTCTCCAGATCACCATGGTCCTTTCATGTAAAAATCAGATTTTTGCAGAGATCCTGGCTGGTCTTTCTTTAAATCCCTGGGCGCCCAGCACAAATGTGCCTGGGGGAAGAAGCCTGCCTGAAGAGTTGTCTCAAGTTGCTGGTGGCAACTCTTTCTCTGGACAGGACCTCAGACAAGACCGCAAGCTTTCTGTCCAGCTCTACCTGAGATTTTATTTCATCTCTTCCAGCTTCTTTTGGGGTTTAGCAATGAGTTTCTCTTCATACTCTTGCCATTTTCCACTGGACGTTTCCTGTGTTTGGAGGAAAAGGTAGAACTCAAAAATACTACAAATTCCCCCTTAAACAAGCCTGTAATGAAATACACAGCAAAAAAAAAAAAAAAAAAAGAAATCAGGAAGTATACTATTCTTTCCTAGGTTTTGCACATGCAATTCATTCTGAAGCAGCCTTTTTTAGTGTGTGTCTGTGTGTTCTGGTCTCTAAAATTGCTGAAGAGCTGTACATCCTGCCCTGGGATGGGAAGCCCACCTGCAAAAGCAACATGTTGGAGTGTGGTGGCCAATCCTCATGGACCTGAAGCGAAAGAAGGTGGCAATATGAAAAAAGGGGAGGAAAATTGCCACCATTGTGTTCTTCGAATGTGTTATAAATTAATGTTTTTAAGAGCAGGGAGAGCATTGCTTATCTCTAAGGGGGTAGAGCAGCATGAGAGAGACACCTGAAGCAGAAGAGACACCTGAAACAAGCCTTTCCTCTAAAATTAAGGATTTTACTGCAATCAGCAATAGCCCGAGAATTTTAACCTAATGTATCTAACGCACGTTTTCAAGGCGTACTTAAAATCAGAAAGTGGAAACAACGGAAATTTTCCGAATTAATTTAAATTCCAGTCTTTGATTATGTTTAAGGAATTAGCTGAGCAGCAAGCAGTGATTGCATCATACCTATAAACTATAGTTGAATTACATTATGAGCATAACACTGCAGTTAAATAAGTACTACACAAAAACATTAACTATCAAGATCAATCTGCTGCTTTTTCTTTTTCTTTTTAGAACACCACACTCAGGGGTTTTAGCACTGAACTACAGGGCTGTGAAGCTGTAATAAAATATTAGGAAATATCAGGAAAGGCTAGAATGAGCTGTAATAATAAAACCTTGATTATAGGATGTACAAAGAGATAATATCTATCAGGTAACCTTTCTTCACCTAATTTGTGTAGGATTTTTTGCTACATTTGTGCTTGCAAATGGAGAAGTAAAAATTACCTTTATTTTAATCAAGCTTCAGTAATTTTGGCTTTCTCAGATTCCCCTTTTTCTGTAGCCATGAATGCATTTGTTTCCAGCCTCTCATTTCAGTCATGAAAAAATCAGTGTGGAAAAGAGAGATTATGCAAAGAATTGTATGTAAGGGATTTGCAGTGAACAGTTGCAAAGCTCATGAGTATTCTCTTGAGCATTTGTGTGTTTCAGAAACACAGGAACTGGAGAAGCCATAAGTGAAATAATTTTCTCTTTTATTTCAGCAATCAACTGGAGATTAGAGAAAAAATGGCCACTAGTCTTTCATTCCACAGGCCAGCAGTAGGATCTTGCCTTGTTCTGTCACTGCAGAAGGAAGGACTGAAACTGCCATCGGAGGAAAAGCGGCAGATCCTGACCCTCAGCCATGTCCTCCTTACAGCAGCAGTTTGAGGTCAATCATGTGGAATACATCCTCTCACAGTCTTACCATTCCTTTAGATTTGAAATGTAAAATAATAAAACAGAAAATATTTATTTTCGGGATTGCCATTGTCAGTTGGAGTGACTTTTACTTTTGATGGCACATTCCTGTGCAAACAACCAAAACAGCTGTCTCACAGACTTTTTCTCACATATTTTATTACAGGCTGGAATTAAAACACTAAATGCTGTATTAACCTTGATCAACAGTTCTTCATAAATAAACTCTGCAAAACTCCTTACCTTCACCTGCTTTTTTTTTTGAGTGAAGGGAAGAATGGGACAGAATAGAAAGATTAATTTTCAAAACTTGAGCTCTAATGGTGTTACTGACTAGTACAGCATTAGAACATAAGCCTAGCTTTTTCAAGTAGCTGCTTTTTGTAAACTAAAAGACAACCGCTATTTTATTTGCACAGTTTTCACCAAAAAAATATTATATTTCAATTTTCTAAAATGCATGGGAAAAGAATACCTCAGATCTGCTTTTCTGAGCATTAATCTGTAATATCTTTAAGCTTTTATAGCGTACATTGGCCAAAAAGAGATATTTCTGTACTCATTGCCTGATTTCTGACTTGGTTTAATTCTAATTCCACTAAAATATAGCTTAGATGAATGCCAACTGTTAGATGACTCTTATGCTTTAGTTGGAAACCAAAGATAAAGATTAATTAACAAATGCTGCTAATTACCAGGTTGCAAAGATAAACATATTTTGAGATAAAGACACCACTTTGAGAAGCCTTGCAAAAAGTTACTGGTGTACCAAGAGCTCACTTTCCTTTGAAGTATGGTAATTGCATAATTGGATTGTCTATGTAAGTGTAATTATTTTTTAGTAGGCATTTAAAACTACTTTCATGAAATTTTCCATCAGTAGAGAATGTATTTCTTGTCCTTCAACATGTGTCTAATTAAAAGCTTTGAATATGGTTTAAGCCTATCCATATTGGCAGCCTTCTTTGAACTTAATTTGCTTTATCTTGCTTGTCCATGATTTTTTCTATTTGCTTGCCTAGATTTTCCCAAGACTGATGGGCATTTCTGTGGTGGAGGAAAGCAGAAATTATATTCCTATTCACAGAATCTTACAGTCTTTGAAGAAATGTGGGATTCTGGGATGCTCTAGCACTGAAGACAAAGATGAAATTATTTACCTGCAGCTAAGAAAAGTTTGTGGGACACTGAGCAAGATAAGAAAGAAAACTTCAGCTTCTCCAGGTAAGGCAATAGGGGCATGTCCTGCTCATGGATTTTGTGGAAAAGCTTCAGGAAAGAGCTGAGCTCCTCAAATAACATGGAACAATTGCAAATTCATGCCTCATACCTCCGCTCATAAGCATATCCAAATAGTTATAAAGAATAATAAACTGGCAAGAATACTTATGAATTCAGTCCATTAACGGGATCTGAGCATTGTAATTTCTTGAAAGCTTATGCTGTCAGAGCCATTAATTAACTCAGTAAAATAAGCTTTGAGGGAATTTGGCTGTGGTTTTTTTAAGTTTGGTTTGGTTTATTTAACTTAACAAGCATTTTAAAGGTTCAGATTTTAATCTGTAGTTGTATTTGCTAGACTGTTGCTCACATCTTTTTTTGAAAGAAACTAGAAGGAGATCAAGTTTGCATGACATTACTGATGTTTCAAAATTCCTAAGTGAACTCAAACAAAATGAGATAGAATATATATTATTTTCAAAAAATCAGAGTAAAGTCAAGAAATTTACGTTATAATACATAAGTGTGTGTTTTCCTGCCTGGAATGATTTACTGACCAGATCATGTTTGGGATGATCCACCAGTGACCTTTCCCAGCACGGTCATTCTTTTTCTTCACATGAACCTAAGGCAGGACACACTACTGGGGACACTTTCTTGCACAACCGTGTCTCGAAAGACAGGAACATTTTTTAGATCCCTCTGACAAAAGTGGTGCTTGGAGCAATATTGTGGATGCCCGCAGTAACAAAATCCTGGATGGTGGTAGTTAGGTTACACTTGATAATCACAACATAAATCTTCAGTCCAGCATGCAAAATGTAGTCTATCAAATTGTGATATTCTATACCGTAAAATATGATATACTTACATGACTTTCCGGATGGGATTAGTGACATTTTGTGTATAATTTGCATATGCAAATTGAACATTTCTATGCCAGCTGTAAAGTGTAATTTTTTTGCCTATAAAACATGCAATAACACTTTGCTATATGGTTTTATGGATAGGTGTAACATTAATAGAAAAATGTCTTTACTAAAGCCAGAAGTCAAAAACTCTTACCTGATATGAGGCAACACTGCTCAGTGCAGTCCCATTGACTACCACCATCAGCATGAACTCCATACCCAGAACATATTTCACTTCATCTGTCAGTTTCTGTTGGGCTTTTTTGCCAGCAACTCTGTTAAGTGACCATTATCAAGCAAGAATCCAAAGAAATGATAATTCACATTATCACATGATAAATAATCCTAGATGAAGACAGGGGCTGGGAACAGTTGGGTCTCCAGTGCATCATAGGCCAGGAGTAATTCCCATAATTAATTCTTCCCAGATAGAGACTCAGCATATAACATTTTAAGGAAGGGCTTTTAATTGAACTGGCTAACAACTAATTTAGCTGGCTGGTTTGATGGTATCTGAAAGAAAAACATCACACAGATCTGGCAAAACTGCTCAGCCAGGGTTTTTGGGGGATTATCTCTGACAAGGTTTGATCCACCTCTAGTTTCAGTGCAGCCACGCACACTGATGCTGACAGCTTGTCACATTTACAGCATACGTTTGTTGTAGAAAACCTGTGCTCCTCAGTGGGAGCACACCGCTGTGAGAAACACCTGCTTTTTGTGTGTTTATCCCTAACTGTGCTCTAAGTGAAAATTAGGAAGCCAGAGCTCTGTATTTTTAACAGGCATATGCAGAATTTTGTCTAAAACTAAAAAAAAATCTAAAAATTTCTAGAGCCACAGAAGCTGGGGCTAATTCTAGACAAGACTGACACAGTTTTAGCACCACCTCTTGACAAGAGACTGCAAAATGCAATTATGTAGTAAGTGCATATTAATTATGTAATAAATAGTAAATATCCCATAACAATAGTAATAGCAGTAGTAATAGGAACAGTAATTACAAGACTAGGAGTAAGACTAAGATTAGGTAAATAATAGCAATTAAAACATGAACAGTAAGTGCAGTAATTACATAGTAGAACACGCATTATGGAGGCAAGGGTCAAGACTCAATGAACTCCATATTAGCTGTCTCCCACACATGGCCAAAGCCCAAATGGCTTTACTGAACTTTTAGACAGATAAAACTTTTTATCCATGAAGAGTGTAATATCAAGATCTTCATAAATTGTACTTTCTTCAGCATTTATCCCGAGAATGAGTAGCAGATACTAGAGACATATGGATTGTGCTTGGGGTACACTTAGGGTATGGATATTTTTACAGTTTAAAGCAAAAATCATTGTTATGCTGTCTCCAGCCTTACTCTTTGTGTGTATCACATAAAAATATGCAGAGGTATCTAAGTAAAAAGTGGTCTAAGCATTTGTGGTACAGAGGGAAACAATCACTTCTGAGATAATAGTTCCATTTAAGAAAAGATAACGAGAGAAGCAATTGATGTCTGTCCTCTGAAACAAACATTCTTTGTTTCCTGCTCTTTAAATAAAACTTGAGCCCAGCATCTCAGCACTTTCTGGTCTGTGCAAAATAATGGGAGCTATCATTTCCTCACGAGAACTTTCTGAGAGGATTACTCATGTTGTTATAAACCATTGTGATGCCAAGTCATGACGCTCAGGAAGGAATCACAAGAAATAATCCTAAATGCCCCCTGTGTAATGCTTTAAAAAAATTCTGTTCATAAAGTCAGTCTGCTCTGTCATTTGCTGTAGTTTCCAGTGCAATTTAGAGAACAGTGAGTCTTTTACTGCTGTTCCTGATACTGCAAGTAAAGCCATTGGCACAGATTTTCCAAGGAACATTTGAGATACTCCTTATCTACTGAAATGTTCAACTGGAAAATCAACAGGCAGATGGTAGAAGATAATGTTTTAATGACAGCAGAAATTCAGCCTATATAGTTGCATGCCATTCAATTATTCAATGTTTTGTAGCCAGGCACAATAAAGCAGAAGCTATTTATATCAGAGACATAAAAAGTTTTGTACAATAGACCTAAGACCAAAAATTCCACTTGTGACATTTCAGGTGCCAACGAGCTCGTTGGTATAGGAACAGCAAACAATAGGGCAACCATAAACAAACATGTAAGCCTAACTATAAACCACCGCAAAAACAAAACAAAACAAAACAAAAACACAAACCCAAAAAAAACCCCAAAACACCAAGATGTTTTCTAAACTAGTTTTACAAATGACAATGATAATGCAAATGTAGCTATGAAATGGCATAATGATCTTACAGCAGCAACCCAGACTCCTCAAAATTACAATCAGAGATGCTGGGATGAAAGCTGCAAGATGCCTGCTGGTTACCTCCTAATCAGAGAACCATCAATCAAAAGCAGACTGCCTCAAGATCTTTAGCTTTTTGAGGGAGTAAATGAACACACACGCAAAGGATTTGCTCTCAAGATAACTAGGACATGTTTCTGCTACAAAATTTTAATTGGGTAGCAGAAACTCTGTTTATTCAGTCAGTTTTGCTGGTTTTTTTTTTCTCAAGTTTGCACATCAGGTGGGGTCACTTTGTTGTTGTTTTGCTGCTCCTCTTGTCTGATGTACTTCTGCCTCTCTTTTACCTTTCTCAGCACATATGAATTACTTGAGTGTGTGGATTCCAATACTAGAAAAGGAAGGGGCAGGAGATTCTCACTCATATTTCCTCTCCTCTTTTCAAAGAAAACCTTGAGATTCAGAAAAATCAGTATTCTGTACAAATCCTTGACTAGTAGGAATCTGGCCTACTCACAATGAATTTAACACAGGTTTCATCCTGTTATTTCAAAATTATATGACATTATTACAAAATGTAGTGATTGACAGAGCCGGGTGGCAGAGAAAACAGGTACAAGCTGCAAAGTTCAAAATTGCAATTAAATGGAAGGAAAAACTTTCTGACTCTGAGGGTGGTTAAATATTGCAGCAGTTTTCCACAGAGGCTGTGAAACAGTCATCCTTGAAAATACTCAAATCTCGCCTGGGTGAGGCCCAAAGCAATTTGATAAATGTTAGCCCTGCTCTGCTAAAAGAGATGAGATGAGTTTAGGGATCACAGGGCCCCTTGAAACACATAAACTTTTTTTTCTGCCCAGTGGAATCAGTAACATGTTAGACAAATTGCTTCAGTGAACCACAAACCACTAAGAAGCAACGATTTTTTTAAAATGGTTTTCTTTTTTGGAAAGTTTTCTTCAGGTGTCCGCACTGCAAGCATGGACACAAGTATGAGATGTGTGAATACTTTTGCTCCTTCTCAGCAGAATTTTCCACTACTGAACAGAAAGCCTTGACCAGCTGTGAGGAAGAAAAAACGACATTTGATCAGACAAATGATGTCATTTTGAGATTACAATTAAGAGTTGTGGCATTTGGTGCTCATTTGGTTGCAAACTTCTAGATTTTTATTTTTGTTTTAACAAAAAAGTTTCTTTTCTTTTACTTTCTACTGTCCTTGTAAACTGCATGTTTGCCATTTTCTCATTCATTTCTAGAAAACGATTATTTATAGTGTTACTTCTACTACAAAAATAACACTACAAAATTCTTTCAATCCAGGTGTGCGATAAACACAATTAGATTGTTCTTATTTTGTGAAAAGCATGTCTGAGGCTTTAAGGGCTCATAATGTTAATATAATAATTCTTTGCTCTAAAAAATATTGAACCTTTACTGTCTTCTTTATGAAGCACTTACACCAGTGGAAAGCAAACTTCCTCTATGGAAATAGCTGGTTTCAATTATTTGATTACTTTTAGTGTAAATCTGAAATTAAAAATTGGTCTCCATATTGCAAACAAAGTACTGGGGAATGTAAGAACAGAGAAATGTCATGACTCACATAGAGAATGTTGTTGAAAAGACACCCAGCCCAATTTCTAATTTTAGAAGTGAAATTTTTTTGCTTTTGACTACCACACCTACCAGTAATGAATTATACATTTTTCTATATTAACTGTTGTGTACATTCATTTCTGTTTTTCTGCAGAGCAAAGCAACACAAAAATCCACAGCAAACAAGAAGAAGAAGAGGGAAGATGATTTATTGGCTTCAATCATAATCCTGAGGCTGTTCACACCTCTGGCACATTATTTCAGTTAATAGGAAAAAGTTCATTGTAAGGTCTTTCAACTTACAGCTCTAGAGGGTGCTGGAAAGACTAAAGACCACCAGGTACCAATGATGACATTCCAATACTATGCAGAAGTATCAGGAAAGTAAAAAAAATCTAGAAAAACCAACGATATAGGATATTTTTTTGACCTTCAGGAGAAAAACCCCCAAACTTACTATTAATGGGAAAAAATTACTGGGAAATAGAAAGTCTTCTGTCATGGAGAGGCTACAGAGGGCTAAAAGAATTCTCTTAACATCTGCATATGCTATTCTCTAGAATACCAATTCATACGTAGAAAAATGTTCAACAAAAAATAATTCTCGTGATGTTATTCTGATTTCCTTTCCCCCTTTTGTTTGAATGTATGTATGAATCTCTAAAAGAACTGCAGTTTGAGCTGTTGCTGAAGTTTAATGTTTTCAAGGTAGACAACTACATGGAGCAGTTTAAAAAGGAGAAAAAAACCAAAACAAAAAACAAATACAGCATTTTGAAGGACACCACAAATCCTGCAAACACACGAGTGAAAGTTCCTAATCTGAATGTTGTTAACAGTCAGTAGTAACAACCTTGTCTTGTTTTTTATCATTCCTTTCGCCTGTTTTGGAACCATTCAGTGGAATCCCTCATGTTTAGTGTATCCTCCTGCACATGCTTAATTCAAACATTTCAATAGGACTAGATAAAACAATTTAACACTCTTTGCTGACAGTTCACTCCTGTTTATTTCTCTACTACTCTGCAGTTTTAACCTAAAGATGAAAGTTTATATAGCCAACCATTATATTAGTCAATTCTTAAATGCAGTTGAAAAAACCATATATATTCAATGGATTTAAATGCCCACATAAATATAGAACATAAAATGTTAATATGTAAGATGAAGAAATTTGTAGCATACTTATGTATGTGTGTCTGTATGTATCAAAACATGTTTCCTGTTAAGGCTCTTATCATGTACAATATTTCAATTACAATCTTCACATTTAGGATTTTTCATTTTTTTCACATATTCTTTTGACATCTCCTGCACATCCCTCTCCTGGCAACCAGACTATTTGCATGGTACAAATAGCAAGAGCTCTCTCACAGAGGTCACCACTGTATCAGAGATAAAATCAGGTATTTCCTGATGTTCAGCAAGACATCATTTGACATTATTAAAAGCACCCAGCAGTGCAAGACGTTTTTATTACTTTGCATGACACCATTTGAAGAAATGTATGTACAAGGGCAAATGGAACTGCTTCAGGTTGTACCTGGCACTAGGCAACCACAGAAACAAAATCTGGGGGAAAAAAAGTTTATAAAATTTGACAGAAAAAAAGAAGTTCAGTCAGAAATTCTAGCTCTAGGTATCCCATGATATTCACCAGATCTGAGAATCTCAATGGTTTTTGCAAGAGAGCAATGACTATGGTACTTCATCAGCTATAAGAAGTGTTTTAGCAGTCTTAGGATATGTTGAAAATCCCAATAAAATCACAGTTAAATTGGGAGGAATATGGATCTACATGATTTGAGATAAGGAAACAGCAGAAAGGCAAACAATTTTGCCAGAAATATTATTAAGGTAAAATAAGCAAAACCATTTACCTTTAGATTTAATTTTTTGAGTTCTTTCTGCACAAAAAGTCAGGTCTTTATTTATTCTGTTACCTGGTTTTTTTTGGTTTTTTTTTTTTTTGTAAATCCACCGTGTTAATTACAGAAAACGCTGGTATTATCAGATATTTATAATCCCCCAGTAACACCTTCTAATCTCTCCCTTTCCCTAGATAACTACTTCACGGCTCTGCAGACTTTATTCTTTTAATCACTTCCCACATAATAACACTGCAGTACATTACTAAATACAACCTTTGAGAAATACCTGGATGCAAATATTCCTCACTCACGCCTTGTCTCTCTCCCACATTACATTCCCTTCCAATACTTCCTTGCCAGCTCCTCTCCTGTTTTGAGCACACAGGACACTGCAGCCCAGTGGGAGCTTCTCTGTTGTTGAGATATTCTCCAACTTTTAACAACTATCAAAGAAACAAGCAAATTCGACCTATTTCCAAAATTTCCATATGTTGTAATCTTTGCAATCAGTCCTGTCTCATTTACACCTTCTCTATGATTTGCTTGACTTGATCATGAGTCAGCTTTATGAAGCTGCAAAATTTTTTACAGTGTGCTGATTCTTAATTTTTTCCTTACTATTACTGTTGTTAATGGTTGTTCTTTCTTCCACTGTCTTCTCAACACGTTCAATGATCTATCTGCATTTTAATTTTGCCAGTTTTAATGCCATAGGTATGATAAATCCAAGAAAAAAATAGTGAAAAAAATGAGTTCTAGAAGTACACCTCCTTTAAAAGTATCACTTGACCTTGAATACCAAACAAACAAACAAACAAAACACCTCTTCTTTTAATTTTTGTGTTCCCAGGTGAAAAAAGGGCTTGAG